>BMAV01022824.1:194041-223011 GCA_019973955.1 Trichonephila inaurata madagascariensis
AAAAAAAAAAAAAAAAAAAAAAATTCGATCACTAAATGAAAAGTAAATTTCAAAGGGATAAAATTTACCAAAATCGTTATATCGTTTTAGTTATCTATGTATTTACTTAATTTTAGTCTTGTAACTATTTAAATGTATAATATTAAAAGGTAAAATATTCCCAATGAATTCTAAATAACTATCCAATCAAAAATTTTTAGACATGGAAATAAAGTTTAAGGACAGCGATTCTAGAAAAATATTGAAAAAAAATTGAATTTGGAATTTATAATTATAAATATATTAATATTTTAAATTGCAATTATATGAATCTCGTTAATCATATTTTAGCTTAAAATTTATAAACAAACCTTAAAATATGGATTATAATCAAAAAAGCATACCATCTGGCTAATAACAAATGAAATTTTTTATACTGGATTCGGTTTAGCAAACTTGTTAATGAATTAATACTAATAATTGGGAAAAATATAATTTTTCCATTTTTGAATGAGGTTTAGAGAAATATTTTACATCTATAAATTTATTTCTTTTGAACTTCAATTGTTTGAAAATTTGTAAATTATGAACTAATCGATTAAAATTACCAATTCATTACCGATATTAAAAAAGAAGAGAAACAGATACAGATTATTGAAGCTTTTTGTTTATGAAATCAATAACCTAATTTATTTAGCATATGTTACATTTACAAAATTCATTAAAAACCTCATATTTCGTTTTTCAAATGATAGCATAAATATGCTCAAGAACTGAAGTTATTTTTTCCAAAATAAGATAATGAAATTGTCTGCTCCTTATCATATCAGTATAAAACTTATATGTTAGATGCGAAAGCAGTGTTTAAAATTCTAACCACTGGAAAAACATTTCTTTCAACTTTAGGTATCCATTTGTTGTAAAGAATCCATGTGAAAAAAAAAAAAGAAAAGAAAAAGAGGAAACATCTTACACACACGGAAGCAGAATTATCTAATTACCTTCAGCAAATAGATTATGTTTTGTTCTTTTTTACTCTAAAAAAGATTGTTGTAATTTTTTTCCTCTGCTTAAGAAGGGTATTCAAATGGTGTGCATTGTTAGAGATCGATAATTATCTTATTTGCCAAAAATAATTTCTTTACAAAATGTGTTTATAGAACATCGTATAAGTGGGTAAAATTCCAACAATGCCACCCTAATTGAGAGATACAGTGAACAATAAGTTCGTCGGGACATGATACTAATTATTATTCAATCTATTTTTGGAAGAACACTGGAATGGTACCAATTTTTGTTTTTTCTTCGGAAGTTGTATTGTCCTAAATTCTAACTTAACGACGAAAGAATTTGGGAATTCATATAAACAACAACTATTAATTTAATCGGATTGTTATATCAATTAATCGGATTAAAAGAAATTGGTAGAATTTCCAAGAATTCAGCTAAGTGAAGAAGGCTGAACTGTTTTGAAGTATGCGCAAACGCTCTCAAAATGTGATGTATTATCGTTCATAGTAGCAATTACAGTAGTGTACAAATCTTGTACGAATATCGATAACACCTTATTATCTTTGTATCTGTTTTTCTTCATAAGTCAATTGTTTCTGTAGGAGTCTTATTACATATGAATTATTTATTTGAAAATATTTTAGTATTTAAAGAGATTTTTGTGTAAAAAATTCTCGCGGCTGCCTTTAGTAAGTTATCATAGTTAGTGCTAGAGCAATCAAATCGAATTATTTAATCTAAGGACAGGAATGGCCTATCGTGCTGTACGAGTGATGTGAAGGAGGATTAGAACTGGGCACCTTCCGAGCCAAAAACGAGTATCTTAGCCACCATGCCAAAACAATCGTCATCGCCTGTAGGCTATTACTGGTTTATATAGATATCGCACCGCCACACTACCCCCTTGCCAGTGATTCGGCGAATAGGCGAACGAAAGATATCATATTTGCGGCGAGCGTGTGAGCAGTTGCGTCACTTTGAGTGCGAAGACTTTGTGGGTTGCGTTATCGTGTGTGTCGGCTTTGTGGGTTGCGTCATCGGGTGTGACAGCTTTGCTGGTTGCGTCATGTGTCTGACGGCTTGGTTGCATTTCAGTGGATAGATGGCGCCACGACTACTGCGATTCTCTTTGCACAGCCTGGGTCACCAATGAAGGAGGATAATAACTGGGCACCTTCCGATCCGAAAACGAGTATCTTAGCCACCATGCCAAAACGATCGTCATCGCATGTAGGCTGTTACTGGTTTATATAGATATTACACCATCCCAGATGCACATTAAATTTGCTGACGTATAAAATCTTCTTGTTACCGTAATGTGCAAGTTTGGAGATTAGGATATCAGCTTACGTGTCATTAATCTTATGTGACTGTGTTCAAAATTATGCGGTTCCTCGCCAACAGTCTCGTGTTGTTTCTATGTGCGACGTTATTGTTTTATCAATTAAATAAGATAAGTAATATTTATTGTAAGCTGTGCAGAAGCCTGAGACAAAAGGGAGAAAATAAAATCTATTCTAAGAATAAAAAAAATATCTTTTTTTTCTCATTATATGTTAACTAGTCAATAGCTCAAAATATTCTGTTCAATCGAACTCTTAGTTCAAATTTTTCAAAATGATAACTTTTTGATTGCAATGCATTAAAAAATTGTTTCAATTTTTATGCATTTGTAAGTCCCAAAAGCAGTGCCAGAATGAATTGACAATATAAGATGAAATGAATAAAAAATCCCCTTAAGACTTCTCTATTTTATGTTATAAATAAAATGTATTCAAAACGTTTTGAAGAATTTATCTTATAATAATATAAAAATCATTTATATAAGGGAATAATAGTTCATTTCATGAGAGATTTACTTCCAGAATCGAATACAAAAATGCCAATTCAAATATTAATGGCAGCTAAAATTCTACTTTATAACATTGTTTCGGTTCTGCATGAGACAACCATTAGATATCCTTTATGTATTAAACGTGACTTTAAGTTAGATGGATACAAAGCTATTCGAAGAAAATTGAGTTGAAAAACTAAATATTTTTTGAATAAGACTTCTCAATTTACTTTCTTTAGAAATACAATTATTTTTTGGTCTGATCTTATTTATACCGGAGTATGAAGAAAAGAGAAATGTTTAGATAATCGCTTTGCAAAAATAATTTGCTTCCACTTAAACTTTTTGAATATATCTTAAAATTTCCTTTTTCATTGCAAATGATATGAAAAAAATATTTCAAAGCATCATTTTGAATAGTTCGATTTTAAATGTATGGGAAATAAGGAAAATAGAAAAATAATTGAAATAAGTTATGAATACCTCTGCGAAATTGAATAAAAAGCTTGTATTGGCTTTTAGGGAGAGAGTATACTAGCTTCTCACTCATTTATTCCCAGATGAGTTAGAACTAGTTATAGTAAAGGAGATTAGTCAAGATAAAATTATTTTCTTATCGTGTAATGGAATAAATAATTCCCAAAATTAAAGGAAAAGTATAGAATTCTTGTTTTAGGAGTGTGCGCTGAATCACATATTCTAACTTAATTGCCCCAGAATAAACAACAAATAAAATTACTTTAAATAACTGCACTCTGCTGAAGTCAGATTGAACAAAAAGAAACATTTTAAATAATAATCTGAATAATACATTTTTCAATTCCTACTATTAGCTCACCATCTCTATATATTTATTTATCTTGGTGGAATTTTCAATCGTTAATAAAATACATTTTAAAGCGCTCAATTGAGCTGAAATTTTATATACATGATTATTTTGGATGACAATTCAGTCATTTAATTATAATTAATAAAAACTAATTGAGTAAAACTAATTATTTAACGAATTACAAATACAGCCACGTTGGCATCATTTTTGGCGACTTGTGTCAAAACTTGAAATTTTTTTTTTCTCACGTTTTAAAGCATTCAGTTTAATTGAAATTTTATAAACACCATTGTTTTGAATGACAATACGATACTTGAATGATAATTAATAAAAAAATTATTACCATTTAATGCTGTGATTACCACTTAATGTTATATGTATATGCATATTTATATTAATTGTAACTATTTAATTAAAAGTAGCTAAAATAAAAATTTTCTTTCTTGATCTTAGGAATTGACTTAATTTTTTTTTATATTAATTGTTAAGAACAATATTGAAATTAAGAAAGGAGAAGACGTTATGTGATACATAAACTTTTGAATAATAAAAAAAGCAAATATTTTACCAAATCTTTGGCTCACACAAAGCCTCTCTAAACTTTTTTCTATCTTAGCCTTAATTTGTTGTTTTTGATTCATGTACTATACCGGTCTATATAACACATAAACACTCTTTTCTGAAAGAAATTGCTCTTGTGTAATAATTGTGTTTGTTTACTAACTGTGAGACAAACTATCTCTGAATGTCTCCCATTTAACTCGGTCCATTTTAAAAATTTCAAATCATATAACTTAATTTTAATTGACTTTTATCATGAAATTTCCACCGAACTTTTTTTATTTATGTCATTGCTTTTTATTCCACTCATTCAGTTTTAAATAAAATATCGCTCAATCTTTCATACAAGGTTAAATTATATATAGTGTGCTTTAATTTATTACCGTTTAACTAAATGTTTAGCATTAATATGCTTGATGAGGACTCTTCCCGAAAAATTAAAATTAACCAATAATATGAAAAATATTGTTTAAATTTCATATGATGTGTGTATATTGGAATTGGGAAAAATAGGATAGTAGCCTTTTAGTTTTTGCTTTTTTATTTATTTTCCGTGGGCCATATTGAGCTTTCAAAATGTTAATTCTAAGAAAATATTATTTTCCTACTCATACTTAAATTAGTGAATTAATTTGATTGCAATAAAATGCATTCCAAAAAGTCAAATATAATAAAAGTTTCCTTGAGAATACATTTTTATTTAAATCTGTTTAAAAGTTTTTGAATATTTCTTGAATATCTGAAATAGCATACATGAATTATAATACTAAACCTAAAACTAATTTTCAAAAAATAAAATTCCTCTGTCAAATTGAACTGAACTTGAAGTCTTTGAATAATCACACTTTGCGTTCTGATGAAAACAAAAACTAAAGCATTCCGTACCATTTGCAACTATCAAAAGTACCTGGTGTATAAGCTTTATTTCTGGAGCTATTTCTTTCAGAACTAAAGAATTGGATAAAAAATGAAGCCAAAAAGACGACAAATAAGAGGATTGCCGCTATTGATTTTATAGCTAAACAACTCAATGTATATGAAAATAAAAAACGTAGCAATATAACGAATTTCTAGCTTGACTCTTGTATACTATTGGGACTTACAGTCTCTTAGAGCTTAGAAGTGATTAAAAAAAACATACTCTAACAAAATAATTATTGTTGCAAAAAGACAAAGTCGATGTTTGGATTCTTGAAATTATAACTTACCGTTTTCTTTCTAGGCATTTAATGTTATTTTTAATATTTTTTTACGTATATGCCATGAAATCTTTTAAAATAAAAATAGGGGATATATTGATTTGGGTAATACAATTAGATCGTATTAAGGAAGCATTTTTTATCTGTGATTATAGTTACAATAACTTCCCACATAATTGATTTAGGAAAATTTGAATGATGGTGTATTGTACTTTTCGAGTTATTTTTGTCGCAGTACTTATATATAAAAAAAAAAGGTAATTTAATATTTGTTGTTTTGTGACTGAAGCGGAAAAAAATAAAATCTTTTAGCATAGTTCGGAATGATACATTATATACCCATTCTATGTAAAAATTTCATTTATTTATAATTGTATGTAATATGATCTGCTTTATTAAATCTGTCCATTGCCAAACTAAATAAAAGGGTTTTTTTTAAAATTTCAAACGGGCTGCGTATTGGTGTTTAACCATCGCAGACCTAGTACATTTCCGGAAGCAGGTATCTCTTTTTAGTGCGGTACCCTATAGGCGGTTACCCAGCGCCGCAAGTAATTTTGACACCCTCTTTCCTCCCTAGAGGGAGGCATCTGAGCTCTGATGATGCAAACCTGTTCTAGGATTTAATTTAGCCGAGTGCACCCAAGCCAAACATACACTCTAGGGTTTTTACATGCCGTACAATCGTACGACATATGTGGCCGTTGTCGATTTTCTGCATCATGAAAATCCACTGACTTAGGCCGGGGTCGAACCCGCCACCTTAGGTGCAGAAGATCAGAAACAAACCAGCCACGCCACATAGCCGGCAACTAAATAACACTAATGGTACACATTTTTGACAACGTTTTAAATAAATTTAAATTCGATTGTAGACATTTTGAAAATCAAGCTTAAACGTACAAAGCACCCATTAAATAATTCGAATGAAGTTACAGTTTCTTAATTCTAAGAATTGAAAATTACTTTGCATTTTTTAATTTTATTTGTGTGTGTGTGTATTAGTATTCATTTTCTCATTCAAAAATACTTTGTTATCAAAATAAAGAAATGAGAATTAATAACAAATTTTATCCATTACCTTTATTCTTATGAGGTTCAATAAATAAATGTTTGTAAGATCAACTAAATATATTGTAAAACTTTGTACTGGCAAATATCAATGTGCTTTTTAGAAATGTAAAATTAGTTTTGCTTAAAATGTATCCTGTTTTATTACTGTTTTTATAATTTTAAGGAAAATTTTTATGTTTCTACATATTTCACTAACACACCAAGAGGATTATACAGAAAAAAATGAATTCATACTTTGTACATAATACCAACTTTAAGTAGGTAATAATTAATGATAACAAGTCGAGAAATGATGTTCTTTTTAAAGCAATGTAAAATGACTGCATTTTTACGATTTCAAACTTTAACAAAAAAATTTTATTTATGTAATTGTTTTGATATAGTTTTCAAACAGAAACTAAAGAAAATAATTATTAAATATCCAAACATTATAGGGAACAATCAAAGGACGTCTGCACTCCAAGAGTTTTATTCAATAATTGAAACAGAATAGCGAAACACCTGCCAACCAACGTGGTAGAAGGATGCCAAATTAATGCCAACAGGTAAGACATTTTTTTTTTGAAAGGAAAACTTTTTAATTAATTAATACAGGAGGAAGAGATTGAAAATAAAATTGAACTGCTTTACGTTAATTAATATAAACTTCGAATGAACTTATATGTATCTGTGAGAAAAAAAAATCTTATAGAGTCAATTTTTTTTAAAAATTTTTAATAGAATTTTCTGGTACATTTTTTTTAAAAAAATGTAATTTTATAGTAATTGTAATAGCTTAAACGTTAAAATAGTGGACTGTGCGAAATTTTTTATTAAGCCTAAAAGTTTCGGTTTCGAATTTCAGTCTAACGCTAAAACTTTTTTTCTCCTGGGCCGCATACATATGTCAGCTAATTCACGCGGGCCGCAACTTTAGGATAAATAGGGGGCAGGGGGAGGAAGAAATGCCTTAAGACCAAAATAACATTTGAAATTAAAAATGCAGAAAATTGATCAAAATATTATAACTCATGTTTTGCTTTTTTTAATTATTATTTATTTATTTATTTATTTGTCACTAACACTAACTTAGAAGCGTTTAAGAAATACTTAACAATTTCAGCATCATTCTTTAAACTGTTTCATAAGATTACCAGTAATATAACAAACCTCATAGTATATAACTTTGTTACTGCTGTGATATAGCCACTGACAAAACACTTTGTTGCTGTTGCAAAGATTATTCAAGAAAGCCTATTTATCACCTCTTGAAAGAGGCCTTCGATGAAAAGTGTCGTTGAATGATTCTCGTTTATTGGTATTTTTTAAATACAGCACTTTCATGACAAATCAAACAATTACCGATCCATGTTTGTTTTTCCCTACAAAATTCAACCTCCCAATTGTCTTGAAACGAAATATTTTCTTCGAAAATTTTTCTCTTGCAAAATATGAAAGAGAGTTAAAAATTTGTGCCATTCATAAAATTGTCACTACTCCACTGTTGTCTGTTATCACTAACCGTAGCCGTTCCAATTAGAAAAAGAAAATCAATTCGTATCCGTACGACACCGACAGCAAAACGCAAAATTCATATATTTGATTTCTAGACAAAGAATTTCCCACCAACTATTTGTAATGCACTGTTCTTAAATGAGTAAATTTCTCACAGGAATGGGCCCTGACAGGACCCCTTAAAAAGGCTCGATTGGCCACATGCGGCCCGTGGGCCACAGGTTGAGTATAGCTGATCTAATGGAAGAAAATTGGCTCAACGATGAATCAAACTGCAATTGGATATTAATGAATTTATTTTAAAGATGAAGAATATTTCGCATAGTAATTATTTCATAGGTTACACGAGAACATTTTACATTCTGAAAAAGATAAACCTGCTGAATGTTGTCACAAGAATTTTTCTAAATAGACGTGGCCACAGCAAAAGCGCTACCTAACGGCCTTTAATATTCAACAATAATTCTATTGGGCAGACAAGGAATAATATTCTTTTATTGATCTTTCTAGAGATTTCCATCTCTTAGTATTTTTTTTAAAAATATTTAAAAAATTATCTTTTTCAATTATTTTCTTAGAATTTTTTGTGTATATGTTTCGGATGAACTTTTCGTTTAGTTTATTTATAGCTTTTTTTCTTTAAAGAAAAAAAAAAAGAGATGTCTCTTTTTTAATTTATTCAGAGTATTTTATTTTTCAAAAATTATTCTGAGCGAAAGGGAATTATCTTTTTTGTTTTGACATTTGATTCACTGTTTCAACAGCTTTCATTTATTTTTCCCCGTAAAATAACTATCTTATTATATTACTCCGTGTGTTTAATTTTTCTTAGAATTATATTTTGTTGTTTTTAATTAAGGTATCCGACTACGTTCGGAACCGTGATTTTAAAAAAGCGCATAAATGGATAATTTTCATGATATTTAGTGTCACTTAGATTAGAATACATGTATATAATCGTTTTAAGGACATTTTGGCAAAAAAAAGTTATTTAAATACAATATTTCGACAAAAAATTAACTTAAAATAACCTTTTCTTCAAAATGTTCTCCTTTGGTGAAAAATGCTTCTATTATAATAATATTTTGCCTGTATATAGCTCAGACCTTTGTATAGAGGCTCCACTATTAATTTTGAAAAATTCACATTATTTTCAGTGTTACAACCCATTGAAATAACTATCAGCGTTTTTTTCTTAAAATTTCTCTCCTCCGTTGTCGTAAAACATGGATAAACCCACTTCTAAGTTATATATTTCAAAAATTCTAGTTGAGCCTCTGTACAGAGGTCTAAGCTATAGACAGGCAAAATATTATTAGATAATAGAAGCATTTTTTTCACAAAAGGAGAACATTTTGAAAATGGGTCATTCTATGTTCATTTTTTGTCAAAATATTGTACTTAAATAATTTTTTATTGTAATACTATTTTTAAAACAATTTATTTTATATTTTCTAATCTAAGTGACACTAAATATCATAAATAAGTATTAGCCATTTATAGGCTTTTGCAAAATCACGGTTCCGAACTTAGTCGGATACCTTAAGGAATTTAGGTAGTTGATATATGTTTATTATATATTGCATTGTACCAACATCTGTTGTGTAGATGGTATGCTTTGATAATTATGGCTCTTTGGGTTTGAGGCGCACTATAAGAGACTCGGGTCTCTCCCTTGGGCGCTTATGTGTGCGGGGGGGGAAGAGAAGAAACGCTAGGCATAATCCAATCAATCTATTTATTGATCTCACAAAATAACAGCACAGATTCAATTAATATCAACAAGAAAAGAATGTCCTAATGCTAACAATATATGGAACAGCAACAAAAAACACGAATTATTAGGATACGATCAAAATTGATCCTCTTTTATAGGATCAAATATATTATCCCACTTAAGGTATCCGACTACTTTCGGAACCGTGATTTTGAAAAATCGTATAGATGGATAATTTTCATGATATTTAGTGTCACTTAGATTAGAATACATGAATAAAATTGTTTTAAGGACATTTTGACAAAAAAAATTATTTAAATAGAATATTTTGGCAAAAAATTAACTTAGAATAATCTTTATTCAAAATGTTCTCCTTTTGTGAAAAATACTTCTATTATAATAATATTTTGCCTGTATATAGCTCAGAACTCTCTACAGAGTCTGATCTAGAATTTTTGAAATATATAATTTAGAAGTGGGTTTATTCATATTTTACGACAGCAGAGGGGAGCAATTTTAAGAAAAAAACGCCGATAATTATTTCAATCTGTAGTAACTCTGATAATAATGCGATTTTTTCAAAAATTCTAGTTGAGCCTCCGGAGAGAGGTCAGAGCTATACACAGGCAAAATAGTATTATAATAGGAGTATTTTTCACAAAAGGAGAACATTTTGAAAAAAAGTTATTCTAAGTTAATTTTTTGCCGAAATATTGTATTTAAATAATTTTTTATTTGCCAAAATGTCCTTAAAACAATTTTATGTATGTATTCTAATCTGAGTGACACTAAATATCTTGAAAACTATCCATTTATGCGCTTTTTTAAAATCACGGTTCCGAACGTAGTCGGATACCTTAATTTTAACATTAATTCAACTAGAGTGAACAATCGTCACTTTAAATCTCTTTCCTCAATTAAATACACAATTTCCTCTGTTACACAATAATTTTGTAGTGATACCTGATCCGTAGCAATCTCACCTGACTTCTGGCTTTCTTTCACTCCTTTTCCGTCACTAGCTAGAAAAACTTGACTGTATATAATAGACTTAATTTACATATCACGGTTTCTTCTACAAAAGGGTTGGTTGTGAATAAACACGAATGATAAACCAAAGATTTCCCAAGAGGATTAGAGGAAGGTAAGCGAGTAGAGATTCGTCACAGCACTACATGGTATTTAAAAAAAATTATATTTAATTAAAGTAAAACACATGCATATAAACCTTTTTTGCGGAGAGAGAAAATAATTTATTTCTTTTAATATATTAATAATCGAAATTCTCATCAACGATATTTAAATACTCTAATTAATGATTTACTGCGTTAAGATGTTGAGAATTTTCAGTTGATCAAAATGTATTTTCTACATTAGAACGATTGAAACTCGAAAAATATTCCCCTGCAACAATGAGATATTGCAACTCCCTGTCTACTTTCCTTATTACAAATACATTTAGTAAATTTTAAAAAAAGAACGTATTGAAGTATACGAAATATAGATATTTGTATACTGGTTATAATGAGATGTCTCTCAACTTAAGATGCAAACAAATGAACTAAGTAGAGCTGAAACAATTGTCCTATTCAAGAATAACTATGTTATCATACATTTTTGGAAGCATTCGGATATGAACACGTGTGGCATTTAATGAGAAATATTTCTCGAGTTATTTTCTTGAGAATGTTTACTATCCTCAAAGGATCGAGAGGAATTTTAATTGGGATGTAAATCAGAAGTTTTGTATACCAGGATAATTTTCTCTTCCTAGTGCCGTGTATTTCAACTTTTACTTGATTTTTGGATGTCTGGAGTAGCTTCAAATCGAAATTAATAAGTGAATCGAAATACTTGAAAAAGTAGTTCAGTAGACCTTTAAGGATTTGGTGCATTCTTGTTTATTTTAAAGGGGAAAAGAGAGTGAATATTGCTGATCTTGGAGATTTACGAAGAATATTTTTAGAAAAATGTGAAAAAGTTTTTTGATTATTTAAAAGTATAATTTTTGCACAAAAGTTGTATAATACACTACTCTATACTTAATTGGAACACTTATTAGATTAATATCAATTTATAATTAAGGGGATAGTGGACCTTCACAATGTCAAATTTAGGTCAAAATTGCGATTGTGGTTTTGTATACTAATAATATTCCTTATATTTCATAGAATAATTCTGTCAAAGAATGTTTTTTCATTTTGATTAATAATTACTGAATTGTTTTTTATTTTACTCAAATAAATTTTTAAAATGCACTTTTCTTAGTTCGTAAGTTTTCCCTTTTCATTGTTACGTAGAATGCTCCTTGCGTTTACGTCACATAAATGTTCACAGCTTATGAAAGATAATATAATTCATAAATTTGTGCATTACTTTTCTAAAATATTTAACGGATCTTATTTTGTGCTGTTTTGAATACCTTGAATGGGTGATAATTGGTGAAATATTTCATATAATACAGAGAATTTATATTTTTTTCATCAAATTTTATTCTGAATTTAAAATTTATGCACATATATATTTTGTTGTAGTTCATCTATACATAAAACAAAAATTATGTACATATCTTAAAAACTAATGCACAAGGAGCATTTTTAAAAATAGTTAATAAAGAGAGACAAGTAGACAAAAATACGTTAAACAAAGGTTGTGATGCCCGGTTTATTTTTATAGTATTTTGCGATAGAAAAAGAAACCATTGGTTTTCTGTTATAAACATTTAACGATAGAAAAGGATTCAATGAACGTTAAGTTTCCGTTAGTTTATAGTTAATGTTCGATGAGAGTTTTGTTACGATGTGTAATATTTATTTATTTATTAAATGCCTGGCCATTGAGGTCATTAACTGTCAGAGACATCCTGTAAAATCCTTATTACAGATTCTAATCAATAAGCAGCTTCTGAGTAGTTATTACGTTTAAATATTCATCTTGAATGAATTTAACGTCGCACTGTTCAGCTACACGAGAGCTTTTGACGACATACCACGTAATTTTGAACCATGGCCAAGTGACGAGGACGACACCTGATCTGGCACCCCCTCTCCTAACTACCACATCACTCCAACGGGAGGGCGTTTGAGCTCTCGATAGATTTAACGCGCATCGCTCCCCAACACTGTCGATCTTTAGCAGTACTGGGCTCGAACTCGTGACATGCCAGCCACGATCCGATACATTGACCACTAAGCTACCACAGCCCCATTCATCTTGAATAGCATTGGTTATTATTGTAGGGCTTTCCTTCTGGTGTTCCAAAATCTCGTAAAATTAATTTCTGAAAGAGGTAGGGTAGTCTATCTTAAATTAGCTGAAGTGCAATTCAAACACAGTCTATTAACCTGAAAACTATACTAAAAGTTTGCACTTAAGAATTCCACCTAAGTCATTTTTTTGGAACCGTACAAGCTATTTTTTATCTATATTCTGAAACAAATTTTGAATAATTTTATGAGCTCAGATATTTCATAAATCATTCTTATTTTATAATGAGTGTCATATTTTCTGGTGTATAACACATTTTTTTTTACCTTAGAAATTCGTCTTGAAAATAGAGTATCTAGTCAATCAAAAGTATAAATTTTTATACTCTTTTTCATTTAAACTTAGGATTTCTTATTTTTAATGTAAGTAGTTCAAAACTTACCTCTACTGCCTTGCATAAAGGTTTTACAGAATTATATCAAAATTTAGTCATATAAAAGAACAATTTTCTTACGCTACGACATTTAATTAGATTTTTTTTATTAGAAATTTAGATGTTAAGAAAATATGTAGAAATCATCAGTAAATTAAATTCAACATTATTGGCGTATAATAATACTTAAGGAATAAAAAATGTTTACAAAATAAATATCATAAACAAGATTTTAGTATAAGTGCTCATTTTAAAATGTATAGTTGAAAAGGAGACCTGTATTTTTTTTTTCAGATTTCATTTATAAATTTTTAGATGTAAATAGAACCTACACCAAAGTATAATACAGATTCTTTCCCATAACAAAGCTAAAGAATGATCTTAAGCATTTTATATGACTAAGTCTGTTGAAATAAATTTAGATGTATACAATTCTAGACAATAAGACTTCTTTCTTGTAATAGAAATGAAAAATGCTGATATCGGAAGATGGAATATTTTACATATTTTCAGTAAATAATTCTTCACAAAATACATGTTTTAAAAATAAAATACTTTTCACTTTTACACGATTTTGTGAAAATGACAAATGGGATTAGAAATCTATTCTTTCTTTGTTGAAACTAATTCTTTTGTAAATGGGACAATATTTTAACGAAGAAAATATTTAAAACGCATTGAAGTATGTTCTCACTGAGCAAAATATTGTAAATATATTCAGTTCTTCAGCATGAACGTTGCTATATATATATAATTAGCAATCGAAGTATTTTTCAAACACTGAAATGAATTCGTCTTTCTTTTGCTTTGTATTCTTTTAACGCGAAGCCTTAGCAACTGAATTTGAGCAATACTGTAATCGACAGATTTCTTTGTTTAATTTTCTTGTTTGATTCGGTAAACGGGCAAGAGGAAAGTTTAGAAGATAATTACGATGTAAAATGCTGTGAAACATAAAGGTGCTACTCTTTTTCGAAGTGAATCGCTCAATAAGGACAGGCGTGAAACCTAAATTCTTCTTAGATACATGTTCCTAAGTATTCAGTCAAAAAGATGATTTTTATTTTCTCCGAGACACATGCTATCTATGCTTAAATGTGATAATTAATTAAATTATCTCTTAACAACGTAATTAATTTTAAAATAGTTGAAAGAAGAAATTTGTCATAGTGGAGGAAACATACTGTGTATCTTTATTGCGATACAAATTTAACAACAACAACAAAACAAAACAAAAACAATTAATTTTGTTGGCGTAGTTATTATTTTAAAGAGATGCGTTTCAAAAAAAAGTTTAAAAATGTCTTTAATTTCAGCGTTGTAATTTAATAATTATAATCATTAGTATTAAAGAAGGCATTTTTGAAATTTAAACTGATTAAAAAATTGTTTTAAGAATGTTTTATAAGCTTGAAAGAATTCTTTTTAGAAACGATACATTTTCATATTAAAATCTGAGATAAATGTCTTTCGTATTAATTTTAATTTCCTAACAAAAGATGCATATTAATTTCATAAATGAAGTATGTAACTGTGATGACACGGCTAGAGTGCACATTATAAATTTATTTACAAACATCGCAGCACAGATAAAAATACGAAAAGGAACAGATATTGCGTTACATGATTATATCTAAACAACATGCTAGCCCTTGGATTAGGATTGGACTAAGAGTCTCCCTCTGAGTTCACTAGGAGGCGTTGTTGGATAAATTACAAACATATATTGTTTTACTTTTTTTTTCATATCGACACAAAATATACTTTTATATATGACTAAAATGCGTAATAGGATTCCAAAGTTCCGGACTGAGTATCCTACTTCGAAATAAGACCCTTGAGCAGCAACACACTTTTATCATCACTTGCAAAAGTCATTCCAACATTTCTGATACCCCTTTTTCGACATGTCCTTACTGACTGTGTTTTGCAATTTTAACTTCATCTGAAGAGGGGTCTACTTTTAACATGCAGGGAACGATGTTTTGCCACAACCTATGCGTTAATATCCTTAGTCAGTATCCGTTGACATGTGGCTGACGATATCCCAACTGATTCTGCTATTGTTTGAAACCTGTCCTAATGTACCACCCCTTTTCGATGTTTTCAGCGGTGTGAGAAGTCTGCGGACGTCCAGAGCGTTTGTCGTCCTTGACACTTCTCTTGCCTTCTCTAAAACGTCAATGTCAATCAAAAGCTTGCGTTCGCACTAATGTAACATGCCTTACACATCCTTAAAAATTTCTTAAGTCTCCGTGGTACTTTTTCTCAAACGAATGCAAAATTTATTATTCATCGTCTGCTATACAAACGCAATTTCTTTATATTACCGTCGACTCAATACATCCTCCTACAAAATACGACATTGTGGTGAGCCGCCGACTACATGATTTAAGACAAACTTTTTTTAGAAAAGGGGAAGAACATAGTAACACAGAAATGTTATCCTAGTTACTCTACTACAAAAATGTTCCACGTTATAGGCTCTGTCCAGAAACTTTTGAATCCTACCTCGTATATCTTCAAATTGCATTAAATTTCCTCATTTTTTTGTATTACTGTTTTTTAACCTTCCAAGCGGTATGCACGTAAAATCCTGCCATTCTAGAGATACTTTTTTTGCCTTCAAGTCAGATTCTCAAAAGCGGTTGTGCCGTATTTTTAAATATACGGCTCAATCGCTTTTGACAATCTTACTTGAAGGCAAAAAAATACGTGAGGTGCATTTTCGAAGCATCTCTTGAATGGCAAGATTTTACGTGCATACCGCTTAGAGGGTTAATACATAATGTTTCCATAGTTTTATATAAGTCATTCAAAACTAAATAATATAGTTTTATTAAGAAACAATTATAATTTCCAATTTTAATCCTTTTCTTAGTTCTAGTTAAAAATAAAAGCGCATCCAAAAAAGATTTTTATGGAAAATAGAATGAAGTTCAAACTTATTCTCAGTAATTTATTTTATTTTCTGAGATATTTTGCTCAGTTATATCGATTCTAATTTTCCTCCATAACAAGAAACAAAGGTATACGCATATATTTGTGGAACTATAATTCCTGAATTTGAATTGACAATTCAAGCACACGCAAACACACGCAGCGGTTAAGAATTTTTCCCGCCTTAAATTAGATTGCAAATGGAAAGAATGGAAGAAAAGTAAAAGAACATTAAATTTTCAGAACAATAATGCATTTATATATTTTTTTTTCTTTTAAAGAACTTCTTTTCCGTTCTAGGCAAATGAAAGTGTACGACATGCGATCATATTCATATTGGTATTTGAACATAAATATGAATGAGGCAAAAGTGTTTGGGGGAAAGACGTGTAAACGTAATTTGCTCCCCTTTGAATAATTCAAGAACTAATTCTCTGTCGGGAACGTAAGCAAAAATGTTAAAACATCATTACAAATAATTCGACACCAAATACTCTCCGAAAGCAATGCAAACAAATTTAAATAAATGATGAATTGACTTTCCCAAATTGAATTATTAATACTTTCGGCTGCGAGGGAAAACGGGAAAGCTGAGAATTAAACTACTTTACTCCCGGTCGGGAAAAAAAAAAAAGGAAAGTTGTAAAGAAAGGTATAAATGAAGTAAAATGTAGGTTTAAATCACGTATAATACAGAAATGTAGAAAAAGTATTTATTAGATTGGATAAATAAAAATAACAAAGATGTAAGTAAGGTGGGAAGTACGATGGAGAGAATAGGAGATAACTTTTGCTTCTCTACTCATCGTTAAAGTATTCCAAGAAGAGAAAAAATAAATTACATCAAAATTTATGTTAAATCTAAAGATATTATAAAATGCAAAGAATTCCTGCATTATATTATTTTATGTGTGTTTTTTATTAATTTCGCACTTGGAAGCTAAACGATGGCTACTGGCGACATTTCGTCCTTTAAATCATCTTGGTCCTTTGACTTCTCATCCGGCATAAAGACTTTGTTCTTCAATAAGTTTAAAGTCAGTGGCGTAACGAAGAATATTAGCCTCCCCCGGCAAAGTAAGGTTTTGTATCTCAAGCTGGACCTTACAAAATGTACGTACTTGGCGTCAGTCAGGCTTTGGCTTCCTAGAATCCTACCCGCCCTTAATGTGGGGATCGTGAAGGTGTACGTTACACCCCCGTTTAATGTGCATTAATATATCTACACAACTGGTCTCCAGTGACACAAGGACTCAGACTCACGATTAGACAGAAGCAATGAGAACCTCAAATTCGCGATCAAAACCCCTTGGCTATAGCGGCCACTGTTAAATTCGAATGCATATAATGTTTTTAGGGAAAAAAAGCAAAAAGGGATTAAAAATTATTTATCAAGTTTTCTCTTTTATCAGTGGTATTGAAATTGCTGAAAAGATGAATTACTTGTATGACCTATTTCAAAGAATTTGTTAACTTGGCATTCTATTTCTTCATAGTGAGTAAGATTGCGAGCGAATTACACCTGAAGTTTAACCCTCCCCGTCTTGCTTACCTAAGGGTATGTGAGGAATGAAAGCAGAACCAGAGACTTCCATAATCACAATTATTTATTTAGTCAAACAACTTAACTAACAACAATATATTCTGTTAGTGGATGTCTAATGAGTAGCGCTGAGAAAGCGATGATTATTTAATCAAATATGCGGGACCAACTTATTTAGCTCAACATAATCTATCGTTGGTTCCTAACCTCAAATTTACTAATTCAACACAGTGGTGAAACACCACTCTTAATCTTCGTATGCGAAAGTAAACCTTACTCAATCTTACCTGCGTAGCGAACGTAGCTGCTTCCTACCTCCTTCTCGTAGAATTACCAAAACTCTGACTTTATATAGTCGAACTAATCTGAATATCACGGTTTCTTCTTGAGAGGGATGGCTGTGAATTAAACGCGAATGCTAGCCCAAAGATTCCGGAAGAGGATTACTGAGAGGACGCGTATAGATTCGTCACAAGATAAGGAAAAAATAAAAGCTGAATAACGGATGTATAAAAAAAAATACAAAAGGCACTATCTTGAAGGAAGTATCCAAACTGTATTTTCTAACTGTATTTTCTGTAAAAGACTAGTATTTAAGCGCAAATGCACTTCACAAGAGACTATTACACTGCCGACATATTACATTAGGGATAAGAGAATAAATACAATTTGAAGAACGTATTACTTTTAGTGTGGTTGTTTTGCAAGAACCGGTGCTTTAGTGAGCATCGAAGAATATAATCAACATTTAAGAACCCACCGAGGAAGAATTATCGCCCACAAAGAATGAGGATTATCTTTTTGAGGAATTGGTGATCGTACTGGACGTAAGCCGGCAATTTGGATGCAGAAGTGTAATTGATGGTTGCAGGAGAGAAATACTTACTCATTGCGCTAGCCCAGTACCTATTTAAGCTCATTTCGGGCCCTGGGGCAGAAGATCTACGGACCTCCTTCTCACTGGTTGATCGAAGTTTATTACCAGAAAACCTGGTTAAGTTCGGCTCTTATCCGATCAATTTCACTCCCTTCCGGGTTTCCAGGCGCCCACCTCAAGAGCCAAATGAATAAACTGGCTTAGCACTAGCCCACTCGATATTGGACGTACTGTGTATATTACAGTGATTATTTTCTGTGCTACATTAAGAACATTGTAAAATCATATGTAGAATATTGCACAAAAATTGGTGTCCGTGCATATCATTCGACGTCATTTGCAGCCCAGTGAAATGCCAATAAGACGTAGATTACAGTGACTAGCTCTGTCTCAAGGAAATAACGCAATGAACATTAGACTTGGATAAATCAATAACGCAACGTTGATTTAACAGATGAATCACTATTCCTCCTGCAACACTGCGACACTCGGATTGGAATCTTGAGATATTGAGAGAGATTGCTTATCTTTTGTTACTATACATTGCCCTATCGTTCCTATATCCATTATTGTTGTAAATAGATGGTATTGGATTCTTACGCCTGGCACGCAATACCAGCACAGTGACCAGACAGCATTACATCTCTGAGATCATGGAGTCTGTTGTCTTCTCTTAATTTCTAAGACTGCTTCTTGGCCACGCTCGAACAAAAACATGACGATGCATTATATGAAATTTTCAAACAATTTTATTCGCCAACCAGATTGCAATACTGCCTTTAAATGCCTATTCTCCAGATCTATAGAATATCGAACACTGAACAATTTCCTGGGCATATATCACCCGCCGACAAAAATCAATGTGAATAACATTTCAAACCCCTTCAGTTTACTATTAACTTAAAAATTAAATATATAATAATAAATCAAAACTCAATGAAAACTTCAATTAGGAATTTCAAGTGAAATAATCATTCCTTTTTTTTATATTATTCCCCACTATTTTATTGGTCATTTTTAAAAGTGTTAAGTGATAAGAGTTAAAAAGAGTCTTGCAATATAACTAACCTTCCTGTTTTTAAATTTCTGTCTTTAATGTAAATAAACGTTGGTGACAGTATGGTAATATATAGTAAAACACACACACACACACAAACATAAACTATAGCATCAATATGTCTGGCGAATGGTAATTTTTCACTTCTCTCTCAGTCAGATGTTACGAATTAATTCTCCATTCCACTAAAGGAAAATCTTATTTTTCTATTTCAAACAGCATTAATGAAATTTAAATACGCAAGAAATATATTCGCTCTGTTTCGTTTTTATATTTTAACATAAATCATTTTAATACCTTTTTATTAATATACGAGGGGTGATTAATAAGAAAAATCTCCAAAAGTACAAAATAAATTTCCGACAAGGTAAAATAATAACAGAGGTATCAGAATGAAGAAAATTGATTACTCTTAAGGTGGAGTGAGCGCTGATGAAGAAGAACGCATACTCGAAAAGGCTTAGCTGGTGACTCTTGTCCGAAGTGTTGTTATTGTTCTACTCGGTTGCGCACCGAAGGGCCGCCATGTTGGATTTTATGTGATTGAAGCGAAATAAAGAAGTTTTAATAGAAATGATGCCTTCCTCATTTTACCAGCAGGCCTGGGGCTTGTCATATATATATATATATATATATATATATATATATATATATAGTATTTGTAATTAGATAACAGTATTAGGGGTCATAAGTAACTAAATCACTGCACAATTGGAACAGCTGGAGAGTTGTCAGCGGAAAATGAAGATATAAAACGAATGAATCCACAAAAAGTCTTTTAACTTTGAAAGGCATCCATGAAAAAATATGATGTTAAGTGTTATTAAAGAGTAACAAGAAGTATTTTAATACAGCCTAAGCAAAACTAAAACATTCTTTATTTGAAATAGTTTTTTTACTCTATATATCTGATATTTTGGGGGGGAAAGAGGTGATACAGACTACTAAACATGCTAAAGCTGAATTTTCAAAAAAAGAAAGAAAATGCGCAGTTTTCTACCCAACATACAATGAATTTTTTTTCAAATTGCAAGGATTTATACAGAATCACAGATTTGGTACTATGGGTATTAATTATTAATTAATGAATATGAATCTTTTTACCACTTAGAGCTATCTAAGATCAAGCATCATCTATCTCCATTCTGATGAGAAATGTGAATACAAATGTCAATACCATTGCATTGTTGTTGATTGATTTCATTTGCATATGTAAAAAAATCCTGCCTATTCAAAATTATTTATCATAATTCCAATGGTGCTGAACTTGCTTGATTATTTGCTTCTTGCAGCTCAGTAAAGGGTGAATTGCTGCCAATGATGAATCTCAACGTCCCATTGACAGTTGCAGCTATGCCATTTGTGATTGGCCAATTTGAGGCTCATTGTGATTGGCGTATCATTTGTGATTAGCAGAATTAAAGGAACAATTTTACTTAATAATATACTCATTTATCGAATAAAAAGCAATGTGGTTGTTATCGTAGAACTATTACTATTTGAGAAATATATATTTTGAAATATTTACAATAAAATGCACTCTGTGTATTTTATCTGAAATGTTTTTTTTTCCTGATATACAAATGATAAAGTATGTTTTGTACGATAGAATCATTAAAATGCTGATTTATCTTAACTTCTATAACGAAACTTTGAAAGGGGACCTTACATATAGTGTGATGAGTTCTTGAGACTCAAACAAAACTATTGAAGTAATGATAATAAAAAGGATTTCATAAATAATGCATGCAATTTTAATTTAGCAAACATGTTGTAATTTGAGCTAATTACATAAAATGCATTTCGGAGTTATGTTTTTACTGCACGATTTATGTATACAATATATGTAATCTTTGTGAAAAAATTACGGTAATATTTTAACTAATATTTAGTGAACGATGTGATATATTCTATCTAAAATCGAATATTACCGATGGACGTTCTGACTTATTTACGTTTTAACAAGAATATATCCCACAACACCTATTGGATACATTTGCGAATAAAAAGTCGCAGATAACCTCAGCATAATTCATCATTCACCCTTTTTTTATAGGTTTTCCCTTCCTAATCTATATTGAGAAGGCAAGTGTTGCAAGCATCCATCACGTTCTCAATAAAAAGAGGTAGATCCCGGCGAATTCTTTACGCTTATATTTATCATGAATTGAATACTGTGTCTATTTATAAAATATTATGTTCCATGCCTTACTCTCTTGTTATATTCGAGATAGCTGGCAGAGAATTTTTTAGCAATGATGCGCTAGCTTATTCACTTGAGAAGTATTATTATCTTTTTCCTATATACTTTTTGTCATTCCCTTCAATTCCTACTATTAGTTAACACTTTCCCTATATATATATATATATATATATATATATTTATATATAAACATTGTTCAAATTTTCAATTGTTAATGAAATAATTTTATTCATCCACTCAACTTCAAATGCAGTTTTATTTTTTTAATTTGTAGTGGATAACACTTGATGTTAATACAGATTTTTCAAACATTAATCCATTCATTAAATTAAAAAGTGAACAAATAGTAACAAAAAAATAATAGTTCAACGGCATATGCAGAATGGAAAGTTGTTCCTTGTGTCCCTGTAGCGCAATGGATAGCGCGTTGGATTTCTAATCGGAAGGCAGTGGGCTCGAATCCCAACAGGGATGGCCTAATTTCTGAGAATGTCATTTCTCTTTACTACAGTAATTGAGTTTATATATATATATATAATTAATGAATTAAAAAATAATCCAACACCCTATATAGATAGGAAAATCACTTTCTATTTTGCCACTAAATATTGTGATTCTGACATATGTATATGTAATTATTTAATACAAAGTAACTAAAATAAACTTTTTCTTTGTTGACCTAAGTAGAAATTTACATAATTTTTCTTTTCTTATATTGCATGCTTAGTTATAAATTTTACTATAAGAAGATATCACATATATATGCAAATATTTCCATTTTCAATATCTGATATAAGCACTTATTATTATATAACAAAAGATATGAAGAACTTGCTTTAGAAATTAAACATATTTTAGAGCGCTTAAAATTATTTAACTTATCATGAATTTCACTTGGTATTTTCTTAATTGTTCTTTTGATTTTGAAAAAAGTGAATTATAAGAAGTTTTACGTTTTAAAAATATATCACGGTTACGTTTAAAAAACGTATGAGCTTCAAGTTTTGGGAATAAAACAATAAACTTCGCCATTTCACTCTTTCGATGGGGCCTAGGAAACGAATGGTGTGTCATGAGTTTGAGCCTAGTACCACAGTGTAAGGGGGGATGCACGTTAAATCTGTCGACGCTCAAACGTCCTTCCGTTAGTGAGGTGGGGAAGTTAGGAGATGGAGTGATAAAACTCAGGTGTCGTTCTCTTCACTTAACCATGATTCAAAATTACGAGGTCCGTCGCCCAAAGCCCTCAAGTAGCTGAATAGTACGATATTAATATTCACTCACTCATTCATTTTTTCGATGTCAACATAAAAGGCATGGCTGAGGAAGCTTAAAGATTTTCTAAAAATTTACGAAAATGTTAGGAATTCCTCAGTACAATTTTAAGTTTCTTTTTTCGATTCTTTCAAAGGTTCAGAAGGATTTAATATTGATTCATGCTTTTTACTTTCAACTACTTACTTTTTAATAAAAATTCTTTTTATGTCTCTAACATTGAAAATGCAATATATTTGATAGCAGTAAAAAACATTTTATCAGTGATAGAATTTAATTTTTTGGAATAGTTTCCTGAACACAAATGCTTTTCATAAAACTTAGTGATTTATCTGTTCATTAAGGTATCAGACTACGTTCGAAATCGTGATTGAGCAAAAACGTATAAATGGATAGTATTTAAGATATTTAGTGTCACTTAGATTAGAAAACGTATATAAAATTGTTTTAAGAATATTTTTACAAAAAAAATTATTACAATATTTTGTCAAAAAATGAACATAGAATGAACCATTTTCAAAATATTCTCCCTTTGTGAAAAATGCTTCTATTATAATAATATTTTGCCTGTATACAGTTCAGA
The DNA here is from genome assembly GCA_019973955.1 of Trichonephila inaurata madagascariensis. Lineage (NCBI taxonomy): Eukaryota > Metazoa > Arthropoda > Arachnida > Araneae > Nephilidae > Trichonephila > Trichonephila inaurata. Next base: position 217,858 of record BMAV01022824.1, read on the forward strand.
CCTCTGCACAGAGGCTCAACTAGACTTTTTGAAATATATAACTTAGAAGTGGGCTTATCCATGTTTTACGACAACAGAGGGGAGAAATCTGAAGAAAAAAACGTTGATAATTATTTGATTTGGTTGTAACTCTGAAAATAATGTGGATTTTTCAAAAAAAAAAAAAAAATAGGTCAGGATCTCTGGAAATGTCTTTACTTTATATAAGCAAAATATTATTATTTTAGAATCATTTTTTATAAAAGGAAAACATTTTGAAAAAAAGTTATTCTAAGTTAGTTTTTTGCCAAAATATTGTATTTAAATATTTTTTTTGTCAAAATGTCCTTAAAACATGTTTATACATGTTTTCTAATCCAAGCGACACTATCACGAAAATTATCCATTTATACACTTTTTTTTAAAATCACGGTTCCGAACGTAGTCGGATACCTTAAACAAGGTTTAAAAGAGCTTATGAAAAATAATTTTAATGAAATTAGCAAAAATTGATTTTTTCCAAGTCAAGTGTTGTTAAGTAGTTTCTCACCCAAATTTTCATCTTGGATTGAGTCGTATAAACATTTTGATATCTAAACTACCCGTAACCTACCCGTTTCATTGTATATATATTTCGTAAAGTTGTATGATTATGCATTGTTTTTAACTTATTAATATCATAGCCCCCTAGTCTTAAACTTTCGAAAGTTTAAGAACCTTCTTATATCCCTCGCCTTTTTCTTTAAAAAGAACCGGATTTGAATTACTAAAACGGAAGTATATTGATATTGTGCGCCTCCATAACCTCCTTCACACGAATTCAATTTCGTAAAATCCATTTTTAGCGATTTTTTACTTAACAAAAGACACAAGCTAGTTAAATTTCAAATCTGCAAGTCTGATACTTACAAAATGAGATTTTTTATTTCAAAACAATTTGTATCTCCCCTCAACTTCCTTGGGAGTCGATTACCGAAAAACCGGTTCTTAGCTAATCTCTACTGAGCAAAAGAAACATATTTGTCTAATTTCAAGTCTCATGGGATTCAATCGTTTGAAAACGGAAATATTTTTCCTTTAAAACGTCCCCTTTTAAACCACCGCAATTCATCTCCCCAAAACCCGTTCTTCACGAATCTGTGCTCCATAAAAGGATCATGCCTGCCAAAATTCAAGTGTGTTAGTCAAATAATTCATGATATATCTTGATAAATGAGGCGATGTTCTCTTATGTGTATGTAGCAAAATAATTTGATCAAAACTTAGGTTTTCTATAACATAATATCGTTATTGCTAAAACATTACAAAACATCTTCATTCGCCTTATTAAATGCTTCCATAAGCTCGTGCATTTTCCTGTTTAGTGAAAGAGATGCCAATAATAAAATTAATAAAAGTATCAACGTTAAAAAAAATTGTAATTTTAGCACAATTTACACTTTTTAAAATGTAGAAATATATTAATTTTAAATTAAATACGAGACACAAAGTTGTCTTCAAATATGTTTTTCCTTAATATTCAAATAATGCATATACGTACATCCGTAACTTTGAATTAGTTTCTGTTATTTTAATTCACATGAAATAAAAATAAATTTATGAAAATCAAGTTTCATAAATGAATTCTCTCTGTGCCGTTAAAAATGAGACTTCTTTTTCGAAATTCTGAGATGAAATTATATGCACCAGTATTATTCGAAGATACATAAAGTTTCTATATTTTTAAGACTAAGTACAAGAGATGAACTGTTCTTATAAAATATTACACAGGCAAAAACTAATAGCATATATACTTTCTTACCACATTACCTTATATTTCATTTAGATTTTATGATGATGTTTATGGCTGAAGTCAACTTTGCTCAAGTTTGGCTCAGTGGAAGATTTGGGCTTCTATAAAAATTACTGTTTATAAAATAAAAGGAACCAATCTACTTAAGAAAATGATCACTAACTGAATAAAAATGAGTAAAACGTTTATGGAAATATTATTGTATGACCCTTATTAGCTTAAAATAATTAAATAGAATATCAAATGTTTCGATAAATTTGTTTATAATATAACAGAAAAATAGATAATGCATCACAAAGGACAATGACGTAGCAAAAGTTTCAATAACGATTATTCAAATAAAGTAACTGTATAACTACGCCTTTTTTTCCAAGGAAATATATACGTCACTTGACCATGGTTCAAAATTACGTGGTCCGTCGCCAAAATTCCTCGTGTAGCTGTATAGTGCGACGTTAATATTCACTCACTCACTGACTCACCCAAATATATATCGTACGGATTTTAAATGATTTTATATGTATAAGAAAAGATAATATTTAAATATCTATAAAAAATATATGAAGTGATTTTCCTTGTATTAGGGTATGTTGTCGAGCGGATTCAATTAACGTTGCAGTCATTGAAGAAGGGAGAAGCATTATTCATGTTTTAAAATCTGCATTTTATTGACGATAACAAACATAAAGGCACATCATGAACCAGAATACGCGGATGATAAACAATTGTATAATTTTGTTTTAAAAACGCTGTGATGTGGCTGTCTCATCCATCAGTGTACGAGAGTTAGAAGGAAGAATTAGCCATAGCCAAAAAACAAATAAGTTTATTAACAATTCTCAACAACCTAACAAATCTCAACAACCCAAGTTAAGAAAATGCACCTTTGGATAAATATGGGAGCAAAAGCGAGGAAGATGATATAATTAAGATTTAATTATAAATTTAATCTTTTACTCTTGGAACGTCTTCGCCATACACATTCCAAATAATCGAAGCTGCATTCTAAGTTTATCTACTTTAAGCCGCACTAATCCCATTTAAATATCAAATTGATCAAATTGTCAATCTTAAGTACTAAGCAATTAATCTATGAATCACTTTCGACTAGCTTTTTAATACTTTACGTTAATCACTAACTGCTCTAACATTTAGCTCCTAACCTCTCTCTCTCTTTCTCGACTCTGAAATGTAATGTTTAAATGTAAGACTTGAAGACCTTGACATAGTTCGAATCTTCTTCGGAAGAAAGTTTTCAATAAAATAAGTTTTAAAGAAACAGTTTTTTCCCGAAACGATTAGTAGGAGGATCTCGAATAGTTCCTGTACAACCCGAACATGACCATTTTGAGGAATCCAAGTTGTGATTATTTCCCGTTAGGCGGGTAGTTTAAAAATTAATTATCTCATTAAGTTTTGAAAAGCTTGAGACCATTGGGAAATAAATCAGATCCTTCGAGAGAAAATTTAAGTGAATTATTACATATAGTTTATTTAAATTATCTTTATATTTTGTTAGCAAACACATTATTTTTACTTGTTAAAAAATGATCAAAATAATATGTGTATTTGTACTTATTTTTTTTAAAAAAAAGAGTGCAATCAATTTAAGAAGTTTCATGCTTGTTTTTGAGATATACTTAATTCTAATAATTTTTTTTAAATTCCAATTTCAGTTCACTTTTTCCCAGATGAAAAGAAAGCCTAAGAGATTTTTCCCACATAAACTATTCCGACTCGATGATAATTTATGAGTTTTTCTTTCAAAAAAAATGCATACAAATCCATTAAAATATCTGGAATATTTGTAAAAATACAAAAAAATTCGAATTTTCTTAGTTTTGCATAATAAAATTTTCAGCATTTTTCATTATTTGAAATTCATTCTGAAATTCAGGAAAATATTAAGAATTTTATAAAAATATATCTGAATTAGGTGCTGATACTTTGATTATTATTTCAATTTATTAGCATCTTAAGACATTTGAAATTTCAATGAAAAAGAAAATAAGTCTTTTATTTCCAGAAATCATAAATAATAATAAAAAAATACCGAAAGAAACTCATATAGAGGGGGATGAAAATGGGAAGTTTTAAATTGCAAAAAAAAAAAAAAGAGAGATTTAAGAGGAAAATCTGAAATATAAATTTCTTTTCCTTAGAAATGGTTTTGTTTCGATTCTTGTGAAAATTCTCAGATGTTCGAAAATGAAATGGCCAAACTTAATACTTTAAAAAAAAATATTCCTCCTTTGCTAATGAAAGTTGATTTATTTTTATTGTTTCTCCTTTTCTGCTTTGTTGGAAAAGTTGCATGAAAGAATACTGTCGGCCGATAGCAGAAAATAATTGAATGAGTAATAATATTCTTTATGTATTTGTATCACCTTCCACTCTTTTTCATTTTAAAATGCGTAGAATAAAAATGATATGTTGTTTCTTTTTCCTTAGAGAATATGTTCTCTTCAACAGGAAGGGATAAAAACAGGAAAAAATAAGTATTTTTATTAGACAAAACATGTTGTTTACTTATTTATTGTTTTAAGTGAGTAATTCTGGAAATTAAAACATTTAATACGACGTTATTCAAAAATTTAGAATGATGTGCATAAAAGTGCTGGGACGTAAAAATAAATTACTTAAAATGCATGAAATTAGAAGCTATACAGAAAACTGTGCAACTAGAGAAAAGGCGCAGAAATGTTATTTAGTTCAATAAAACTTTCTAATTTTTTTTTCTAATTACCTTAAAGTCTGACGTATAACATGTATTTTTAACACAAACAAGTAATATAAAAATAAATTAAGTCAATTCCTACTTAGGTCAAAAAAGAGAGATTTTATATTAGTTACTTTTTATGAAATAGTTAGAATTAATATAAATATGTATATACATAAGACAGAATCCCAATATTAAGTGACAAAATAAAAAGCGATTTTCCTTGCAATTTTCCATTCCTATCTCTATATAGGGTGTTGTACTATTTTTTGTTTTGTTTGTTACTATTTATTCATTCGTTAAATTTAATTATTCTAAGAAACTAGTATAATAAAAAAAAGAAGTCCATTGCGCTATCGTTGCGCTACAGGGACTCAACGAACAATTTGCCTTTCTATATATGCTGTCGGACTATTATTTTTGCTAATATTTATTCGTTTTTTATTTTAATTAATGAGTTAATATATGAAAAAACTGTATTAACATCAAGTGTCATCCAATACAAGTTTAAAAAATTGTATTTGAACTTGAATGGATGAATAGAACGTATTTCATTAACAACTAGCTGTATGGACCGGCGTTGCAAGTGCTTTCTCTACTTTTATAAATATTCCCTTTCCTTCACAAAGTCAGCACTTCTATTTTATTTTTCAAAATGACTTCC
>BMAV01022824.1:223111-271275 GCA_019973955.1 Trichonephila inaurata madagascariensis
TATAACTTAAAATTCCCTGTTTCGAAATTTTTTCGCTTATTTTCTTTTTCAGACAGGTTTATCCCCCATCCCGGCGTTGCACGAACTTTTTTAAATTTATAACATGTTGTCAGGGAAATTCCCCCTTCCTCTCTCGCTATCAGCAGTTCCAGGTATGTGTGAGTGATTTCTATATTAACGTCATTACAAAATTCGCGTGGTAATTTCCCACAATTAATTATTACTGAGCTTTGAAAATTTGGTTACCACTAAAGACCTGCTGTTGAATCTGTCGAGAGTTTAAACTTCCTAGCGTTGGTGTGGTATTGTAGTTAAGAGGGATGGGTGCCAGCATCTTCGTCACTTGACAATGGTTCAAAATGTCGAGGTGCGTCGCCAAAAGCTCTCGAGTAAGTGAACAGTGGGACTTTAATATTCATTCACTCACTTTGCAACTTTTTAGGCCCCGGAAACGAAAATGTACCTTTTTTAAAAATAGTTGCCTGTTGAAAAAGGTAGAATTTTTTTTAATTACAAAATTTTACAACTATATTAAATGTTGAATTAAAATTGTGAGCATTTTTTGAAATGTTCGCTATACGGGGAAAAAGTTTCATGCAATTATTTTTATAAGTAAAGAGGTTATAGAAAATTTAAATTTGATAAGTAGTTATTGAATATTTAAAATTCGAGTATTTTTTTAAAAATTCGTAAAAAAAAGTTTTCAGCATTTTATTTTTTAAATCACTAACACTATAAGATCAAAGTGTGAGTTTTTTAAAAATCATACAAACACATCGTAATTGATTTATTTTAGAAAAAATCATAAAATACGCAAAGTATCGTTGTCTTGAAAAAAAACCCGTAACGTGGCGAAATAAATTATCTTTCCAATTAAAAAAATGCTAGCGAAGTTAATAAATGCGTGAATAAAATTTTGGGTATTTCTTAAGAAATCATTAAAACTAAGCGATGATGTTGTTTCAAACCCGGTTACAAACGGTAGTAATCAAGTGCTCTGCCAATCGCGCCACGAAATTCTCGTAAAAAAGGAGTGAAAAGAGCTTTAAAATAAAAGGAAGAGGTATTCAATTTCGCCAAATCTGGTGATTTTTAATATTTATAGGCGCATCTTCTTTTTAGTGTCACCTTTCATCAAACGTGACGGGCACAGGTGAAAAGAGTCATTTGGCGCCAAGCTTTTGACACCAAGCCTTTGGCTATTGTAAAATTGCGTTATTTGTTAAAGTTTTAGTTTTTTAGGGCTTCATTTATAAGTTAATGCCTTCAAACTTCCTATATCGATTGCAAACAACGGTAATTTTTAAACAAAAAAATGTAACAAAAATAATGCTTAAATATTTCTCGCAAAAAGGGGAAAAAACAAAAAACACAATGTTTTTTTTTAAAAAAAAAAAACTGTTTGTGGTGTAATTTCTAAAAGAAAATCACAAACACACTACTTTCATTTGTTTTTATTATTTACATAAAATATACGATTGACCAAGAGGAGCAAAAATTATGCTTGTGTACCTCTACAAGTTTGAAATATGTTTTAGAATGCACAAGAAAGCAAGACAAACAAAGTTTCCCCTTGGGTATTTTCTCTTTTTCTTTTGAAACTTCTTTTTGACGTTCTTTTATATTTAATCTCAAGTCTATCTCATTTGACATCCAACAATAGTCGGCTAGCATGTTCTTGTCCATTCTTCCTTGATATTTGAGCTCTACATCTTTGATATTCGATGGAACCTTTCCCTCCGTTCTTCACTGACTATTCCTAAATTTTGAGGGGAAAGTACTCATGGGAGTGAACGAAATGTATTTGCACACTCTATGGAGATACCTAACTCTTGAAATTTCTCCAGCTCATTCAATGCAATTATTTTACAGTCAGGAAGATCCTTGCAATTGCCATGAAACTTTCTGGCGACATCTTTAAAAATAACTCGTGTTTATTTTACCTTTGCTGTCATACGTCTCAAATTCGTTATCCTTCATAAGCTTGCGAATATATGGGCCAACAATTATTCCCTTAGCCAACTTGACTTCGGATATACCTGGAAATTTTTTGCAACTTAATTGGAGGCAAAGATCTGGAATATCAGGTCCCTGAGGAACGAGACGTATGGCCGACAGAATATTATCAGGATAATGTATCAACTTTTGATTTTTGCAGTTATACCTATGGATAAGACAGGAACAAAAATGACAATCATCAGAGTGGATTTTCGGCTCCCTCTGTGTCATAGAAACTCTAAAACCGTACCGCAGTCTTCTTCCCTTTGAGCCATGAGCCTAGATCTTTGAGGCACTTTACACAAATTTTATGAAAAGCCCATGGTATGTCTTGGTCTCCACGTTTCATGCCAAAATACGCAAAATAAAGCTGTTTTACATGGTCTGTAATGCTTCTCATTGGATTTTTAATTAAACTATATTCGCGCCGTATATATAACAAAAGTCATCTGGCAATTTTTCGCAACGTCTCTAACTGTTTCATGAAACGCACAGAAAAAAACACAACTTTTAAAAGTGTTTCCGAGATAAAGTTCTTATACTTATGTAGCACATGCTCTACAATAAATTACACATGAAAGAAAAATGGAAACCAAGTTCAAAACTTCAGCGTCTTATGTTCAGAATCAATCCAGACGAATGACAGTTTCTGCGTTATGAATCCAAAATAAGGATCTAAGTTAACGATACGCGCGACGGTATTGATAGAGAAATATTGTGACAAGAAGGGAAGGAAGGCACAAAGTAAAGATGTCAGAGTGGTATTCTATTTCACCAAGGTTGAATGAAGGTCAGCCACGGAAGGAAGAAGTTCAACGCTGTAAAAAAAATTTGGTAAATGTGCATATAAATCCAAGTAAAAATTAATTAAAAAAAAAAAAAAAAACGTGATGTGATGGAAAATTTTCATTATTGTTTCTGATATCAGCACGAAAAAATACTTTAAATTCAGCTATCACTGCTCTTGTATTATTTTCATTGTAGCCCTGTGATATTACCTGCCACAAAACATAAGAGTCACCCAGCGATGGTTAGCGACGCTGACTGCTGTGCCGTTGGGCCTGGGTTAGAATCCCGGAGAAGAAATGAATGTTTGTAAACGAATAGTGCCTTCGCGGCATGGAAGTACTCTAAATAGCCTTTGAGCTACAAGTCCTCTCGTGAGGTTGGTAAAAGTGGAAGAAAGGTGGGAGACCCCTGACCACCCCCAGGGTGTTCTCCCTCAAAATTGGGGTGAAACCGAGATAAATCGTTCTGTCACCTACATTGTGCTCAAAGTTACGGATAACGACAGGCGTCACTTAGACCTTTGCCATGATAAATTTCATGGGTCTGGATCTGGCCTTAGCCAATCAGGTGGCATTATTAACTACAAAACATAAGAGCATTGCGCACGTACATTTCAGGTTTCTTCGTAAAAAATTGGGTTCGCGTTATACGACGAATATACCAAAAAACTAAAAATTACAACTTGAAAGTATAGGTGCGCGTTTTACGCCGGATTTTGCGACTCGTAAATCTAAATACCTTTAACTATATTTATGACAAAAAAAAATATGAACAAATAATTTACAAAGTATCTTTTATCCTAAAAGGAACTCATTCAAGTGCAAATAACTGAAAAACTGTTTTTAAACTGAAGTCTATTTTAGGCATTTCTATCTGAATTTAAATCAGATTTTAATTTTTTTAAAGGGGTTTTCTTTGCATAGGATATTGATTTTCCAATAAGTTTGAAACTTAAGGCTATATCGATTTATAATTCAATTACTAATTTTTAGTATATTCTATTGTTTTTATAAAATATGGATAAATAAACTGCAAAAAGAATTAATATCAAATCTTACTTCACGATTCAAATATTTAAAGATTTGAAACCATTTGAATAATTACTTCATGTTAGCAAATATTCTAAAATGTATCTAGCGTTATCATAAATAAAGATAAGAAGTAACAAACAAGCTGAATAGAATGAGTTATTGTACCTTAAGCTATTTTTGGTATCTCCAAAGTAAACAACTTCGCCAACTAAAAAAAAAGAGAGAAAAAATATAAGACAAGAAATTTCTTGTTTATTCTTATCATATTATATCTCAGTGTATTTGGGAGGAAAGAGGGATATCGTAAATAGACTCGTATCTTTAATAATAGAAATGGGAAGAAGAAAACAAGGTCATATGCTTTAGATCTAGCGAAGGAATGTACACGAACGAAGTAAAAATAGTCCGAACAAAATATAGAATTTCTGACTTAAAGAAGTGCTTAGCTTGAAATAAAATTCATTTTGCTTCAGAACTATTTGCATTTATAGGGTATTTAACGTAAAGTATTCAGTTAAAATGTTACTGAAAGATATGGATTAAAGTAATTACTAAAAAAATTAAATTAAAAATCGATGAATAGTACCTTAACATACATTTAAAGACTTTTCCACAATGAAGTATTTTACAAATAATAATCGAATCTATTTTTTCTGTTTTAAATAGACTTGTGATATATATTGATATTCATGACTATTATTTTTACATACCTACTATTAGTTCATAATTTCTCTATATAGATCTTGTTCAAATTTTCAATCGTTAACAAAATACATTTTAAAGTGCTCAGTTGATCTGAAACTTTTTATATGTGCGATTATTTTGGATGACAATACGGTAATTTAATTATAATTAATAACAATTTATTTATTAAAACTAATTATTCAAAGAATTACAGATACAGCCATGTCGGCATCATTTTTGGCGACATAGCAATCATTTTGATAACTCATATCAAAACTTTAAAAGGTTATTTCCTTACATTTTTTAAAGCACTCATTTGAGCTGAAATTTTCTATACACGATGGTTTAGGGGGACAATACTATAATTTAATTATAATGAATTAAAATTAATTGAGTGAAACTAATTATTTAAAGAATTACAGATACAGTACCGTTGGCCTTCATTTTTAGTGTGATTTGGGGGAAAACTTTACCAGATTTTTTTTCCTCGGGTTTTAAAACATTCGGTTGAACTAAAATTTTATATACATGATAGTTTTGGATGACAGTACGATATTTTAATGATAATCAATAAAAATTAATTGCCACTTAATATTATGATTCTGTTATATGTATATGCATATTTATATTAATTGTAATGATTTGACAGAAAGCAATTAAAATGAAATGTTTCTTTGTTGAAATAAGAATTGTGACTTTAAATTTTTTTTTATATTACTTGTTTTGTATTCATTTGATTTATTACTGTAACAATAAACAAATTTAAAAAGTCACACATATAATATTTTGAACTAAGCATTTTTTTTAAGAAATAAATTGAAATAAAAATTTACCTTAAAGCAATAACAAAAGAAATGAATTTTAAATTTTAGGAAATATTTAAAATTTTTAAAAATATTTAAAAAATATTTTTTATTAAAAAATTTTTAGTTAAACTTTTATTTACTCCTTCAAAGTTTAAAAAGTGAATAATTAACACTTTTCTGAATAAAATTAATAAATAAAGTTAGTACAACACATAAATATTGGGAAGTTTGATATTTTTGATAATCGGTCGTTTGTAGTTGAGATAAATAAGCTAAAACAAAAATAAATAAAAAAATAACGTTTGTAATATTTTTTTAAAATGAGGAAAAATGTAGGTTTTTTTATAATGTTAATGCTTACTTTTTATTTTTTGTAAAAATATGTTAATTCAAAATTTAAACAAAAATTGAATAAAGAAGAAAATAGTTATAAGAATGGAAAAATTTATGTTATTTGAATATTTTAAAAGACGGTCTTTTTTATTTATTGTATAGATTGTACGACAATTACGACATTATAAATTAAATCAGTATTTCTAAATTTATTAACAGGGAAATATTTGATTTTTAGTAAATATTTCTAAGTAAACTAGAGTTATTAACGTGGTATTTCATCAAATAGCTTTAGAAAATGCTTTTTTAAAGCTATTTGAAAGCTAAAAAATAATTAGAAATAAAAAGAATACCTTGAAATATTTTTTGGAAAAAAGCACCAAAGAAAAACTGACATTTGTTAACAAAAATAATCAAATTTTTATGTGATTAAAACTATTATTATTTAAGCATTTTCAGAATTATATTTCGTAGTTTTCAGAGAAATTAAAATTGTGTAAAGAAGTCCTTTTCTGTTTTCAGAAAAGACAATTTTAAGACTCAAGCGCATTATGAAATTTCTGTATTTCTTTTACATATGTGTTTTCAGGAATCACTTCTTTAAATAACCTTTTTCATAAAACGAAATTCTCAACATAATTCTAATTTCAAATTAATAGATTCAAGTGATAAAATTGTATGGGGGATCAAAGAAGAACTTACACTTTCGGACTTTATTGAAACATTTTGAAAATGCTGAATTTATCTCTTAAAAGCTCCTATTTAACAATCCTCTGGGTGAAAACTATGAGAATTAAAAGAAAATGATCCATCTTCAGAAATAATCGTGATGGAGATGTATATAAAAGGCTTTACTGTTTAAAGCAGATTAGTCCTTCTCTTAAATGATTTTTCCGATTGATCGCTGAAAGGAAAAGTAGTGAAAATCGAAAGAAAAGCATCTTTAATAATATTCCTCTACTGTCTAAATGTCTTTAATAACATTTAGAATATTCCCAACTGAGTTTTCAGATTAACATACGATCTATTTATTTCCAATGGATAATTTCGTACATTGGAGTTATCGAATAATGAAGGAGTGCATTTGTTGGCGAATGGAGGCAGCCTGTTGATCACGTTCACATTCCGTAAGTCTTTTGCTTATGAGATTCAAACTTTTTTATTTTTTTTTTTTTTTTTTTCAAACATTACATTTTTTTTTTTTTTTTTGAAAATTTTGTTCAGTTTGGATTATTTCATCAAAATATTTGTCGTTATCTCTTCGATGTCTTGAACTGTCCTTGTGGTTAAATATATCCAGAAAAATATAATCCTCTTTGGCTAAACTTGCAGTTTGTTGAAAGTCCCCAAAGACCATATGGGCTACACTACATCTATGGTATTACTCATATGAAGAGAACTCTGATCCATTAATGTATTAGAAAGATTCCATTCTAAGAGCGCTGAACAATCAAATATATTATCAGGGGAGGCTTGGCTGATCGAAAAAAAACATAGCTCTCTTGGAGTAAATCAACAATTTAAATAGGAGTATATCAAATTCTCCTCCATAAAAAAATAATCGTAGAAGCTGCACTGTACAATGTAATAAGTTTTACTATAGTAAAATTCTAAAAATAAACTGTAAATTAAGAATTGAAAAATTAGAAGAATGTGAATAAATTAAAATTTTGATAAATTTCTGAAACTAAAATAAAAATGAAAAACAGTATTTTTAAAATAGCAATATTATTAAAAGTGGTTTGCTGAGCCATAAATAATCTGATCACTTTCTTGAGGCTCTAAAGCTTGTCAAAAGAAGATGGATACGATTGTTCGCGCATCTTCCAAAAGTTAACAATTTTTTTCAGGTTTACGCTCACACATATGGGATATGCAAATCAGTACAAATTATACATAATCCAATGCTTCTCAAACTTTCAATATTTGCAGCCTAACTTTTCATCATAGTTTTCATTGCGCCCCGCCATACGATAGCAATGCATTAAATGCAGTAATAATGTACTTTGACACTAAAGCCACAATACCATCTTAATTATAAACCGTACAAATTATCAAGATAAGGTTAAATTTGGTGTGTGTGTATGTTACTTTTAAGTAATAGATATTTTAAGAAAATATTATATATATATATATACTTTTAAGTAATAGGTTAAGTATTATATTACTTTTCTCTTAATTTTAAATTGGAACAGATTGCGATAAATGTACAATGTGTATTTTTAGAAAATCAGAATGATTTTTGCTTTGCGTCCTTTCAGTAAATTAATTTTTCTTGAATAATTTTTTATTCTCGACTTTTCGATATGCTATGCGCCTCCCACATAGGGTTTCCACGCACCTCTAAGGCCGCGCCCTACAGTTAGACGATCACTTCCATAAACCTATAATCTTATTAAGGAATTTTAGAAACGGCGGGAATAAGCGCATGTGCTATTGAGTAATATTACTCATTAGATGCACATATGCTAACTCAAAAAATTTCAGAAGCAGAAATTTAGGTTGTAAATCAAAATATTTGTGGTAAAAGGTAGCATGCTTTTCAACTTTATCGTTATTCTGAATATATCTGGTAATAAATCTATGTTGAATATAATTATTGGGTTAAGGGTGTCTTACGCGTAGAAAGAATATTACAAATTCCTTAAAAATTCATGGGTTAGAAAAGTGTACGCTGATAAATTGCAAATAATCTTGCATCGTTATTATTTTAGAATGTGAAAAAAATGAAAATAATTCTAAGGTAGCCTTGGATAATTTAATTAAATTTTCCTGCATTTCTAATTTTTTTTAATTAAAAGGTAGAGAATGTAAGCAAGTAGAGAAAATTGCAAACTATCTATTTCATTATATTTTTATCTTATTAAGCATTGATGCCGTAGATTAATTGTAATTTAAGAAAAATATTCTCAAATGTTAATTATTATTGCAAGGTTTGTTAAATTATTTTTCAATTAAATTTGAATATTTATAAACATACACACATTTTGTTTGATAAATATTTATTTTATAATCCCTCCCTGTCGGTAGTTGAAAATCTGTGAATATTATCGATGTACCAGGTACCACAATGGATATTACAGTAAGTGGGGTATATTACTTCGTAAGGAATATCTCAGAATAGCATTGTTGCCCTCATTAGTAGTATGCATTGTTTTTTACGCGTCTATATAACTGCCTGTGGGCACCACATTAAATAACGAATAAACAATTCTTTGTTGCATATTTTTGTGGTATTGCAGTTTCACTTTTGTGGAAATATCTTTAACAATCTTAATCGCATATATCTGTCGAAACCAGAAGTAATAATAAACGTGGAGTAATTGAATGAATTAATTTTTGAATGTAATTCATGTATTCAGACTTTTAAATAATTACTATCAAAATAAATTGTATACGTGGAAGTTATCACCTTAAAGGACTCAATCAAATATATATAATAAAAGGAATCTTAGCTTGCGATCTTCAAAAACAATTTTTTTATAATAGCTAGTGACTATTCCAAAAGGCTCCTGGAGGGCTGAAGCATTTCAAGCACCTTGGCACTTGTTAGACATTTATTTATAAAGAAAAATACATAACTCTTGCTTCGACATCTTAAGTCTGAGAAAACTAAAAAAGTATTTTTCAACATCTTATGAATGGATGAATAGTATAACAACATAATTAGATAGTATACTCTCCTGTCGTTTCTATATTATACTTGAATATGCTATTTTGTAGATATTCAATGGTTTGGAATTAATGTAGTTCACAAAGAAATGCATTTATTATAGAATTTTTAGTATGTGTATTATTTCAGTATATTTTACATGACATCTACAATCATTAGTGATATGTTTATTTAATACAACTTAATAATAATCTTGGAAGAAAAATGTAATAAAAAATACAAAGGATAAAAGTATGGTCTTGTGTAAAATACCCACCAAAATACTTTTGTGTGAATTAGATCAGCTGTAACAGACATCCATCATATGTAACTGATAAAAATGGTTTAGCTTTGAGATGAGATTCACTATGTTATTATGTTTTCAATGAGTTGCATGTATATATATATATATAAAGTAGAATTTATTTTTATAAAATATTTTCTTTTTGTTTCAAGTAATTTTTTGATTATTCCGTTCTTATCTCTTGCACCGTAGATCCTAAATTCTGTATCAACAAGGCATTTGACACTAAGCCTACATTCCGAACTGTTTGTGCTTTACGGAATTTTTTTCATGCAAATTCTAGCAAATATTTAATTTTATCTAAGAACTTTTTCGGATCATTTGAGATCTAAAGATGTCTCGTCTAGATAAAATAAGTACCAAAGATTTTCTCAAAATTTTAAAGATAACTACAATTTCAAAATATATTCAAAACTATTGCAGACTAAGTCGAAATGAATTGAGACTAAGAAAGAATTCAAAAGAAAAAAAAAGATTAATCGCTTTTTTGCGAATTATATCAAATAATTTTTTGATATAGTATTCGCGAGTTTTGAATTTCAGAAATGGTTGGCTTTCAATATAAATAAAAAAAAGATTATTGAGCTAACGGGTTTTTTTTAAAAAGAAAAAAGGTTTCACAATATAGATCACATAGAAGTTTAAAAAAATTGTGCGAAACAATAAAAAAGACTCGTTGATTTTAATATGTGTATATGTATCACAAAATTATTCTTAATTGGTTCACTTTGCTGTGGCCTACATCATATAGATCTTGTTGCCAAAATGTAATTTTATTATACATAGTAAATTCATATTTTCTTAGCATAACTTACTTATTTAAAGGTGGTTTTCTTCTAAATATATCAATTATTATGAACAACAAGAAGTGAAAGGATTCTGGCAAAGTTTTATTTTCTAATTACCAGTACACTTCATTAAAATTAAAAAATTGGAAATTAATTTTGTAAAATGGGTGTTTTACAACTACCCTACTTTTTAAGAAGAATTGCAAGGGTAATAATAATTAAAAAAAAATAGACACTCTTATAGAGGATTGAAATATCCTCAAAATATTTTATCGTAATCAAATTTATCAATGGTCTCCTTAAATAGGTTGCATCCTAATTAATTTGCTTCTTTGTGAATTTGCGTGAATAATTAGTTTTATAATTCATTAAAGTTATGGAAGTAAAGTGAGTAAAATCTGAGATTTACTCGTATAACTATTCTGAAATTAGTTTGGCTGTAGATTAAATTTCGGGAACTCATTTTTTGTATTATTTTCATAATATATTTGCAGGAGAAGTTTAATAAAATTTAAAAAAGAACTTATAACAATATAGCATGTGATTTTATATTTTTTTAGTATATAGAAGTACCTTAAAATAAAATTAAAAATTAATTATGTAGATTAATGGATACATACATTTAAAATATTTGTATTAAAAAGAGTTAAGTTATGAAATAAATATAATTTTAGTGTTTCGAAATATTGATTAATAACATTTTTTCTTATTTATGTATAACATTGGCTTGTACGGAAAGTTCGTACCAATTTTTGGTAGGACAACTCTAAATATATCAGAACCTTAGAAAACAAGGGACATGCTTACGAATTTTAACCCGCGGTCACTCGCGCCTGTTTTTGCTACCATCGTTACTCGCGGGGTGTAGAGAACACCCCAAACTTTTAACACGTGTATTTAATTCTGAAAATAAAATTAAGTCATTATGATACATATTTATAAAGTACAAAATGTTTTTTTGTATTATACAAAAAAAATTATTAAATTTATTGCATATAAATAAGATTAACATTAATTTAAACTAAACATACAAAATTTTCATTTTAAAATACATAATTTTATATTTTTTCATAAACCAGTATATATAAAACGTATATACCAGTAATAAATATACTTTATAATTAATGAGATAATGATAGTAGAAAGTAGAAAAATAATATTTTAATCGTTTTCCAAAGATTCAGAGCAGACTGTATACAAATGCTCAACTTCTCGCGGGAGTTCTCAGCCTCCCAGATAAACTTTTGAAGGTCATTACATTCGAATCATTCGAGAAAGAGGGATTGCATCAAGCTTGAAGGTTCAAGGACCTAAAATGTGCAGCTACAGAAAAAATCGTGGTTCTGCACATTGTTTTTAGAATCCTGGGAGGATTTTCTTGTTGCTGGGGTGTACAGAACACCCCACGCGAGTGATCGCGGGTTAAAAGACTGTACTTCAGTCATATTCGAAAGAAAATTGATTGTGATAAGTTAACTGTTGTCATTTATAACTGTTGTCATTTTTGTATGCATTGAATACAGAAGCAAAAAAAGTACTTTTTAGGCACTTATTGCTTGCCTTTTAGTGGAAAGACAAATGCCACACAAACGGCAGGTAAGATATATACTGTTTATGGCGAAGGTACTATAGTTGCTACAGGAACCAAATATATATCCTTTACATCAGTGCTTCTCAAAGTTTCAATATTCACGACCCACAATATTCAATCATAATTTTCATCGCCCCCCTCATACAATAACAATGCATTGAATTCACTGATACTACACTTTGACGCTAAAGCTTCAATAGGACTTTAACCTCTTAAGTGCCACTGGCGTATATAAACTTCTTGCTCAGCCAAAGCGTTAATTTCCCCGGACGTAAATATACGTCTTTCTGAAGTACGATCTTTTCTGTGCACTGCTATCCATAAAATTATTCCCAAGGCTTCGGAATAAAATAAAAGGACCTTGATAGGGATACTTATTTCAGATAATTTGCTTCTTTATTCCTTACCCCCCTCAATACATCGCATACCCGTGCCTACGTGGAAAACGGTTGGCATTGGGAAGCGGATCACGTAACTTTTAATCGGCAGTTCAGGGGGATTAATTATAAACCGTACAAAAAAATTATCAAGATAGGTGTTAATTTTTGTATATAATTTTATATATAATAAGCACATGGGGTCACTAGTAATTATTAAAAATTTCTTCTTAACTTACTATTGATACATCAATTATACATACATTGAGCAGTACTAATACATTTACAGGTGTATTATATCACTGTAAATGTATATTGTATTTATGTCAGAATGGGTTGTTGTTTTTTTTTTACTTTCAGTAGATTTATAATTTTTTATATAATTTTTTTGTTTTCGACCTTTCAATATGCTCGCGCCCCCCTCGTAGAGATGTCACGGCCCCCAAGGGGGCGTGCCCCACAGTTTGAGAAACGCTTCTTTACATACATTGTTGCATTCAAAAGTAGACAAATATTAATATCTCTTGCTTTTGTGCTTCAAAATAATAATAATAATAATAAAAACACTTTCAAGCAAGAATTATTTCTCAAAAATTTAAAAATCAAATCAAAATACGTTATTGTACTTTTAAATAAACCACTCAAAAGCATGATTCTTTAAATACGTAAAAATATATTTTATTTAACATTTACGGAAGTATGGTAGCATCTCTAAGTACTTTCAGGAAAAGTACTTTACTTTAAATGCTTTCGGAAATTATACAAAACTTTACACTCGTAATATCGTTTATATGCTGATAAAAAAAATTCACTTAAATAATTTTGAATTCTTTAGGGCTAATTAGCGTAAAATAATCATCCTTATTGCATATTTTTAAAATTGGTTAGCGTTTTTGTTGAAATGGTTTATCTTTTTATACTCTGTAAATGCTACTACTCTACAAATAGAAACTAAGTTTTTTAATTTTTTAAAAATTTTTTTAAGTTGTAAAATTTTTGATAACATTATAAAAAGCTACCAATCTAGAATTCTAAAAATACTAATTGGATTACATGAAATAGTACATTACTGTAACTGATTTTGGTTAAAAATATGTGTTTCAATTCCTAAAAATCGCTGAAAATTCTTATTTAAAGAGAAACATTTTGAAGTGCTGAAGTAAGATTGCCTTAAATTATTCTGGCAAATCCTTATATTGCTCATGTCTTTTTAAAACATTATTCCATGTTAAAATAATTGCATTTCCTCTTATGATAACAGGCGTATTCTGCATTTAAAATAAACTCTAATATTGTGATGAATGCTATAAAATACTTTGAAGAACACTATAAAAATAGGCTTTTAATAACGTATACATCATCAATGTTATCTTAAAAAGTATTATTATATGGGTTTTTACTTGTCAATAAATGTCACTGTCTCGTCGTACTTTGTACTTTGGGGTAGATTTTCATTCGAAATTACAATTGTATCTCATGGAGCTGAAAAATATTTAGTTTATCTTTAACTTTTTTACGTACTTGCTGTGATTTTCTTTTCAGCGGTGATAGATACCAACACAATGCTCTTTCTCACATTCTGAATAAAAAGTCCCTAGATAGAATTCGTTACAAAAAAGGGAGGACATGATTTATGAGACGCTTATCTGTATTCCACTGCTGTCAACCAGAAGAAAGTGAATACGCATATGCTTGTAATATTTGGATATATATCCTCAAAAATTTATTTAGTTATGGATAACTTAATGGTTAAAATAACATATATATACATGCCGTATTCGTCCATTTTATTCTTGCAAACTTTTTCCGTTTACTTATACATAATTAAGATTTTATGGTAATCCCATTAAGAAAATATGGCTATCTTTTGTTTAAAAAAAATATCCCAGTTTTGGAAAAATCACCAACCCTCAATCAATGTTACATTTAATTTTAAATTACTGCATAGTAAAGCACGTCAACTGTTATTCGATTAAATTTAACAAATTTAACTCTCTCTCAAATACATTAAGAGATTATTGTAGTCCTTACTGTCAAAAGATTTTATTATATTTAATGCGAATATTATCTAGTTAAGCCAATTTTAAATAACCTTATTTTATAGTTTACCAAAATATATATATATATATATATATATATATATATATATATATATATATATATATATATATATATTATATATATATATATATATATATATATATATATATATATATATATATTCAATATCTTTAATAATTGCTCTTCGAAGTTTCTGGTATGATTGTGTATTACTTCTGAAGTATCCAAAGTATAACCTGCTAAATTCTCCTTGTGAAACGATTAGGAATTCAAATTTTAACCAAATCAAATGTCATCGTTCATTATATAAGTCAGTGTATATATATATATATATATATCTAAATGCAATTAAACAAAATTATCAAGAGTTTATTACAATAATGATATTAATATAATTTCTAATAAAAGAAAAAATAGAGGGGCTAGAACTAAAAGATTAAGTAGAGACCAAAAAGTCCTTTCAGATAGTATTATAGATATTTGTAATAGCTTTGATAACAATTTAACATAAAAAAACATTAAATTTTCTTATGTTTGGACTCAGTAAGACAAATTATGTATTACAGAAGATGTATAATTTCAAATAAAATTATAGATTGTCATTTTTGCATATTATTGGACATTCATAAATTTTTGAAACATAAACACAACATAAATGTTAATGTAAATAAGGATTATCAAATAGAATACTGTATACTTTTATATATGAATAAATCATATGATAATGTGTTAATTTTTGTGACATTTTTGAAAAACACATGTCATCTTTCCCAATACAAAATATCACTATTAAAAAAACTTTTAAAACAAAAAAAATAGTAGATCAATTTTTAACTATAATGTGCCTATAAACAAGATAACTTCAATATGTAAATGTAGTGAATTTAAAGATTTCATTGATCAACATCACAAGCATGTTGTTACTGGTGACCCCCAATATTGTAAAAAAACAATAATCTTAGAAACATTATGAATAAAGGTTCTGGTTTTAAATTAATGATTTCGAATAATAATAAAATTATATCAAAAATCAGTTATATAATGATATTGAGCTTTTTATATACAAAATAGCTATTAAATATAGTATGCCGATAGAGGCATTCACAATAAAAGGTAAATTACAAAGCAGCTTAATAAATATAAACTATGGTACAGATAATGAAATCTTTTTAATAATATTAAAAGTCAGATTAAAATTTACAAAATAAATTTATTAAAAGTTTATGTTGATAAAGTGCCAGGAAATTTTGCCTTCATATGTAAATACTATTATAATTTATTGATCAACAATTATTTCGATAATAAATACAGTTTTTATTAGTCTTCTTTTTCTGATAAAAAATAAATAAATCGTATCTTGGCTTTTCATAACAAGTTAAAATTCAAATTAAAAATTTAAATTTCCACATATATTTTCTTACTCCCAAATTTCATAAAGACCCAGTTAAATTTAGGACAATTACAAAAAGGTTTTAATACATATATCTGCAAAACAGGCAAAATTCTTCATGAAATATTGCATGAAACAATAAATAAACTTAAATCCACAGCCATTCTTAAAAAAATAAATAAATTTTAGAAAAAATGAAAAAATAAAAATTTATTCAGTCTATGTTTAGATTTGGGAAAATCTCTTTAACTCTATTAAAATTGATGATTTGATTAATATACTTGTAAATTTACATAAAGACAATTTATTTAAAAAATGTTAATTATGATAGATTTGGTTCACTACTTAGGTTTGTACTTAAAGAGTATATATATCATAAAGGTAACTATTATCAGCAAAAAAAAAGGATTGCCACAAGGTGGCCCCTGCGAGCAATTTGTTTTTGCCAATTTATATTACTTTAATTTTTTTGAAAGTAGTTACATTAATAATTCTAAATTTGTATTTTCGTTATATAGATAAATATAATCTTTTTTTGGCAAAAAAACCCAAATTTTTATACCTAAAATTAATTTTTATCCCCCTTTTCCCTAATTTAATACAGACAAAAAAAAAAAACAATGAAAAATTTTTTTTTGATTACATGTAAAATTTAAATATGATAATGTAATATTTTTTAATTTTTTGGAAAAAAAGAGAAAAATTTTAAATTTTCCCAATATTATAAAAGGTTTCCTCTTTGGGGAGAGTAATGTACATGTTTCTATATTCAGAAATATTTTTGGGTTTAATTATATACAACGTAATAAATTTTCCCTTTTTAAAATCGAACATTAAAAATTTTAAAAAACATTTTACTAAATATTGCTTAAATCAGAAATCCCCAAATTTTTATTAATAGTTATAAAATTCCCAAAATTTTAAAAAAGGGGGGTTTTATTCCAAACTTCACAAAAAATCATCTGAAAAGCATAAAATTTCCCGGGGGGAGAAATTTGAAAGAAGGATGACGAAAGAAATGGCGCTAAAAAAGGGAATACAACGCATAGGGTTGGAACCCAAAAAAGGGTTTTTATTGAACCAAGTATCGTGATATGATTTTTCTTAAACCCGGGAAGAAAACAAAGAGGTTTTTCCCTTTAATATGGAAAAATATGCCCCCCCCTTACTAAAAAATGGTTGCTTTTGCACCTTTCCCCACATACCCCCAAAAACCAAGCTGGTGCAAAATTTTTTGGGGTGGAGTCCCCATTCCTCAATCAACATCTGTTTGAGTTGTTGGTTGTACCCCGGATGATTTGAGCGTGGGCAAAACGTCCCCAAAAAACATCCCAAAATGTTTCGATAAAATTTAAATCTGGGGACCCGCTGGAAAACCAGGGAATGATATTTTTCACTTTCCAGCAGCTCCTAAAAGGCAAGAGTGCGATGTGGCGGTGCTTTTGTCATCCATAAAGATGAAGTTGGGCCAAGGGGGCACCCCCTGGAAAAAGATGCAGAGGGGGAAGAAAAAACCTCCCCCAAAAGGCACCCCCGGGTTTAACAGACCCTCGTCGAAAATGGGAAGCTCAGTTCCGCCGTTCAGCATAATGCCCCCCAGACAAGAACCCCAGGACCCCCATTAACGATTTTCCCCCCTTTTTGATGTTCCCGGGAAAAAAACCGGATCCCTCTCCAAATAAAAACGCGTTGAAAAATCCCCTTCCCTGGTACTGAACCCCCCATCCGTAAAGAAACCGGGGCTCCATTGATCAGTTGCCCAGTTTTGGCTCTCTGTCCCACTGTAAACGGGGCTTCGGTGGCCATCTTTCAACGGGAAGCAGCTTTCCCGGACGGCGGGGTGAACAGGCCCCGGTAGGGGCGTCTGGCCCTGGCCGCTACACTTGTCGATCTGTTGCTATACAGAGTTTTTTGAGCAATGGCGCTTGCTGACCGCTGTCGAACTTTTTTGCCTGGGATGATATATCGGTCATCCCCCCCCGTTGTCTTTCCCCCGGGCGGGCCCCACCAACCTTTCTAACCGGGTGTACCTGTGGTTTGGAACGCTTTTAAAACGCGCGAAACGACACTTTTGTTGATTCCGAACTCTGGGGGGCTAACTGGTGACAGTACGCCCCCTCCTCCAGCTTTCCCATCATTCTTTACGTGTAAAATCATCCAAAATGATTTTTTTAGCCATATTTCACGAACGACTCACTGGCACTTGCAGAGAATATGTTGGTTTCGTCCCCCTTCATTTTATTTCTACTGTTAGCAAAGGGGACATCACGCGTTTTGCGTACGCTCACATCGCTTCTGACGTTTTTTCCTCAAATTTTCATACGCATGACGTTTTTTACTGACTTCCCCTGTTCCCCCACTTTTATCCCGGCCTCCTTTCAATTTCATGGCTATCTGCCAAATTTTTCATTGGTTGCTTAAGTTTTTTCACACCAGTGTTATATAAAAACTATTCAAAATAGTTAGGGGTTAAAAAATTTGAGATTTTAATTTGTTTATTACCATAAACTTTAAAAATTTTATTGTTAAAAGTTATTCCCCCTTTAAACTAAATTTGATTAGAAATTACCTTTATTATTTTTTCTATTTACTAAAAGGTGTTATTATAAAATTATGTTTTAAAAATGCAACTCTTATTAATTTTTTTTTACATTCTTTTTTTTTCTTTTTTTAAGTGCTACATTTCAAACCATTCTTTTTGATTTAAATCTGTATTAGGGTTGAATCTGGCAAAAAAATTAATGTTTGACCCCGATTTAACGGGGTTTGCATTTGTAAGTGCAATTTTTGGTAAGTTACCCCCTATCTTGTAATGGATTTAGATATTCCTATCCATTATTTCCTATTGGTTTTTTTTTCTCCCGTGTTATTTTTCAAAAAAAGGTTGGCTGGCCAAAAACATGTTCAACCACTTTTATATAAATTTTTTTTTTTATATAAAACTGTCCTAAGTCAGTAATGTTCAATAAACCGCAGCATCCCTTTTTTATTTATAAAACTCGATTACTCTTTTTCCTTCATTGTGTGATTTTTTCCCGCTGTCTATGTTTTGTCGAATGTTTTGTTTGGGTGTTATCTCTTTTTTTAAGAAAATTCCTCTATATTTTATATATATATATATATATATATATATATATATATATATATATATATATTTTTTCCCTATGAGCATGGGGAAAGCTGACGTAAGGCATTAGAACCGTTGTGGACTCCCAAGGGTTTTTCAGAATTTCACTGTAAACTAAAAACGTAGTTTACAGAAGTACGGGTACTTTTTTTCTTAGAAACTAATCAAATCAAAAAACCTTTGTCAAATGTCGTAAAAATTGAGGGAGAAGAAATTTGATGAAATTTTTTAAACCTATTTTACATATTATTGATTTTTCCCTTAAATTTGAACAAAGTATCAGGGGTTTAATGAACTCAACACTCTCTTTCAAAACGTTCATTTAAATTATTACATCAATTCGTGTTATAGATCATGTTCTATCACACATGTGTTGTAAATGTTTTACGACGTAAATTATGGTTTTTTTTGGATATAAAAATGGGTTTTGCTTTTTTTTTTTTTTTTTCGAAAAACTTTTTTTTTAAGTAGTTCTTTTCCAACAATCTGAATAAATATTTTCAAAAGGTGAGAAGTCCTTTATTTTCTTTAAAAGACATTCATTATCAATACATTTGCAAAGAAATGGTTATTTCTACATGCCTAGCTGTTTCTTAAACTGTAACTATTTTAAGGGAAAAAACTCCTTCTTGGAAGTGATGGAAGCACTAAAAGAAAAATATTCTGTTGTTTAACTTTTTTTCACTTCATTTTTATGAACATTTTATCGAATCTCTATGACTTAACAGTGTATTAGAAAAAACTTCTCATGCGTATAAACGAATAATCGATACTACAGAAATTCTTTTCAATTTTTTTTTTTTTTCAAAGAAATAAAAAAATACTGTTTTTTAAAATTTTTCGCGTTCTTTTTAAAAATCTGACGTCAAAAATAACAAAACATTCTTACATTATCGATGTATGAAAGCAATGGCGCGAAAAATAATTTTTTTTGTACGTTTATTTCCCATTTTTTTCATTGTGTTTCTTTTACAAAATAAAAACCAACTTCTTTTTTGCTCTGACCTCATTTTAGAATTTCATTCTTGCCCGATTAAACCCCAAAAACCCTTTCGAACAACATCCATCAATAAAAACTTTCCGTTTCCTTTTCTTGCTATCGCTTGGTCGCTTTTTTTTTCAGACTTAAGAATTTTTTTTTCAGTGGTTATGATCTTTAAAAAAACTATTCATGGTATCATAACTTTCCCTAGGATTACAATAGTACTGATTTGATATATAAAAATTATAATGAAATTACACCTAAATGTTTTACATTATAAGGAATGGGGCACTCTGAGTATTCGTGGGCCGAAAGTTTTTTTAGGGGGCTGGAAAGGAGTGAGATTTAATCCCTCTGGGGTGCCCCCCAAAATCGGGGTGGAGCGAATTCAAAAACGTACTTTGACCTGTATGGTGCTCAAAGCTGCAGCCAAGACGACACAAGTATTCTAGTTCTATACTGCGATGAATTTCTTGAGCCTCGTCAGGTGGTCGATCAGGTGGCTTAAGTAACAACAGCAACCCTAATTGTTAGCAAACAATATATTTTTACGTAGATCCGGGTTCAAGGATTTTATGCAAAACAATCACAAAGAAAATAAGTAGTTCTTCAAGAGCGATGCGAATTTATTATCAAAAGTCCAATCCTTTAAATACAGGATTCAGCAGCAATATTCACAGAGTAAATCTCCGAAGGTCTTATCACCTTCAACAGCAATCAAACAATTATTAGGGTTTAAAATACCTGTATGTATAAGATTATTCACAAGCACCGCCGAGCTCAAACTAAAACCAATGATCACTACTCGCTGATTGAATCAAGACTGGTTGCTCTATTTATAAACCCGACGGAAACATCCAGAAAAATCTGCACGCCTCATAGTGCGTGAAATTAGTGGAGAGATCGACTACTTTCTAGAAGAATCCAGAGGGTCCCAAACTCACCAACATGCTCGCCAAATTGGCGGCCAACCTGGTCATTAAATATGATGCCAACTTGGCTCTATTGCCAAGTTCTCGTTGAATCGCCACTATAGAGTAATGAACGGCATTGCTTATGAATATTACAATTTTAACATAAAATAAATATAACATAGAGTAATATAAATGCATTACACATCCAAATACAAATTATTTACACTATTTAGACAAATTCGTAACACTATCAATTTAATAATTAATAAAATAAAATTTCATCAATTCTTAATGAATTTTTACAGATCACATCAATTAATATTAGTATTTAATCATCAACACTTTAGGGAAAAAAATTCATAATTTTCTTTCTACTACCAAAACGTACTATTCAGTGTCTATTACGACCTGGTAAGAGCTGAGATAAGCAAAAACGCTCTTAAGGTTGTTATTATTTTTTAAAATTTTGGATTGTTAAATATATATTTTATTCAAAAAATATTTAAAAGAACCGGAATCAGAACTTTTGGGCATTTTGTTTCGTATTGGATTTAAACTTAACATAACTTTTATTTGTCTTTTCTTTTTTACAAATTAAATATGGTTTTTCATTATTTACCTTTTTTTCTTCATAACCACTTTTTCTTATTTTTTTGTACTGGGAATAAAATGGCTTAGTTACTCTGCTCTTTCTGCCCCGTTCGCTCACCACAGATGAAAGCATTAATAATTCAATTTAGGAAAAGTCATTCATCATTTATTCATATGTGTTTCCTTTGTACATTGGAGGATAATCGGTGTCGGATTATTCCAAATGATGTTTTAACATTTTCGTTGATACCCCAAAAGAGAATTAACTTTTGATTTATTCAAAGGAGAGCAAATTATATTTGAACGCACCACCCTCCCTTCCCCTTCACATTTCATCCTCATTCATATTTATTTCAAAATAAATGCTGGCAGACGACAAATAGTACCTTTTTCTGTTTTTACTAGAAATGCGGATTATGAAGTTTTCTTTCCAGAAAGCAAATTATATTGTTTTAAAAGCTAAATTTTCCTTTCTATTTTTTCTATTTTTTTTCAATGTCAGAACATTACGTAATGCATGGGGATTTTGATAATACGATCTGTGATGGCCATGTTGGTTCTGATAAAAGAATTATGATTCTATAAATATGATTGTGATTTTTCTTTTGAAATAGAATTATATCCATAGAAGAGGAATTATGTATCTGGATATTATTAGTTCGAAGCACCCTCTTTAGATTTTTAATGGATTATTTTACGATTTTTAGTGTCCATAGTGAAATATCCCATTACTTCATGGATTATATTATCGATTCCTAAGTTTTTAGTTCAAAGGTTTTCGTTCTTAAGCATTCAAATAGGAAATAGAGCGTAAATGTTCAAATGATTGTGATAGAAATATCAATGTTAAAATTAAAAAAGAATTTTCATTTCATTAGCTATTTGAATAAATGTTTCATTGAATGTGAATAAGAATTATAAAAAAATATTAATAAACAAGGTAATATAGTTTCTAATGGAAAAAAATTAACGATATAAAATTTTAATAAGTTTGAAATAATCTTTAAGCAACAACAAATCTAGAAACTGAAAACAAATATTTTGAAAAGAGTGTAGTACTCATTATCATATATCTGACAAAAATGAAGCAGAAAAAAAAAACGAAAAAAAAAATATTTATTGTTTTATTAAGGAATATTAATACATCTAAAATGAATGAATTTGCGATTTCTACCGATACTACTCGTATCAGGGTCGCCTTAGACTTAGGGCAAGCTAGGCACATGCATAGGGCACAAAAGATTGAGTGCGCCCAAAATTGAAGGGTGAAGAAAGAGAAAAATTTAAAATTACAGCTAACATACCACACACAGCTACGAAGATAGTAAAACTATAAGCTATGAAAAAGATTACAATTATCGATTTGAAAACGATTCATACATAATATATACTGTAATTTAAACGATTTAGTTAATTTAATTTACTAATTTACATACAAAAGGATCTGTGGTTGATTCATGATGCTGTTACATAAGAAATGAACAAGAATGGCCAAACATGCCACTATCCTTTCCTTATGACTTCTGGTTGCTAGTCTGTGACACGGTGGGTCCATAGCTGGTGGATAATGGAAAAATTCTCACCAAATAACAAAAGAAAAAGAAAGAGAAGAAGGGTAAGAACCAAAGAGCTAAGAACCAACCCTAATCAAAACTGGCAGGTTAAGAACTGAAGGAAGGGGGTGTTCTCAAAATAGTGTGTGTAGGGGAGGCGTAACGATTTTAAGTGCCTAGGGCACCTAGGAGGTTAAAAACTACACTGACTCTTATAAGAATTTTGAGCACCTCTATCCATGAAAGGTATTTTCCACTAATATACCTTTCATTCACACATTTCACAAATTATAAATCTCTTACACATCTACCAGACAAAATCTAAATTTAAAAACATCTTTTTGAAAGAAAATAATTTTTACATAATGACATCTCTGATCTTCTTATGATAAAGAATAATTTTCCACTTCAAGTAAATACCTGCTCCAGTTCAATCTTTTGCATCTTGTTCATATGTGTGAATTAATTTTAAAATTGTATCCTACTTTTCTTTTGCGATTCTTATACATCTTTTTTTTCTGTTAAACTTCAGAAATTTTATAATAACGATAGATAGATATAATAGAAATAACTTCTATTTAAAATGCACTACAAACAATATATAAGCGATGTCGAAGTTTTGTGCCATTTGTTATTTAAAGAAATATCAACTTCTGAAATTTATCTTTTTGAATAGAAAAACTTTACATAATTTAAAAGAGATTGCAGTTTGAAAAAATAAAAGTAATTCTCTTTGAGGGGAAAAAATGTCTAACTTAAGCATGAAAAATAGCTCTTGCAATGTTTTTAAAAGAAAATGTACTTTTCTAAAAAGGAAACTAAGAAAACATTGTCTTTTATACTAAAGAAAACTATTCTGTAAAAGCCTTTCATTAAAATTTTTTTTAGAAATCTTAGGAAAGGTATTTTTTAAAAAATCAGTATAGTTATACTGAAAACAAATTTGTAGTGAATGAAGTCTCAAAAATATTTTTAAAGTTTTGAAAATAATGTTTAAAATTCTCTAGTGCAGTTTCATGCTTCATATAGAAAACTTTTTACAGAAGAGTTAAGAATTTATTTCAGAGTAGCTTATTTCTATTTTTTTAAGACTCTTTATCTACTTTCGCCAGATTTTAAACAGCAAAAATAGTTCAAAAGTACATTTTGCTTTCCTATCTAATACTTTTTTAATTTGCTTTTACTGTGCACTTTTTCCTCATTTCCCCTAAAATGTTTCTTTCATTCAACAACTTCCCTTTTAAAATCATAATAAACATTATGATTGCCTTTGTATTTTTCTGAATATGAAAAAAAGTTTGTTTTGGGATGCATAAGAATAATTAATGTACAATAGTGGCATATATAAAAAGATATAATACACGCTTTCCATGCATATAATTTAAGTTAATAATATATTCGTGTAATAATTTGCTGAGAAAATATCCTGTTGTAATAATTTAATAAATTATTGAACTGTATTTTACTAAATACCATAAGAATAACGAGAATTGTATATATACACATGAGGAGAGAGAGAGAATAGAACTCGTCACCTTCCTATCCGTAAGCACGTAACATACCGCTGGACTAAAATGATAATTTCAGTCTAGAGGCTGTTACTGGCTTATACAGATACCACCGCTACACACTCCCCCACCAGTGAGTCGGTGGACAGGCGAACGCACGATGTAGGTGTTATGGAGAGTATGTGAGTTGTTGCTGTTGCGTCAAGTGTGTCTGACGGCTTAATCGTTGCATCAAACGTGTGTCTGAAGGCTTGATTGTTGAGTCATGGGGATCTGACGGTTTTGGATTGTTTTGCGGCGGGTAGATCTGCGCGAAGGTTGCGTTTTCCTTTACTCAGCGTCAAGGTCACCAATGAGGATGATAGAACTCGCAACTTTTGGATCCGTAAGCCCGTAACATACCACTGTACCAAAATGACCACTTCAGTCCGGAAGCTGTTACTGGCTCTTATATAGATACCACTGCTGCACACATTTGCCAAGAAATTTAGAACTGTGAGTGCTCATAATAAAGTGCAAATGTTTAATAGATGGCGTTTATTGACCACCAAACATCATCAGTTAAAATAATGATTGACAAATCCTATTTCGGTGTACATATTGACAACGATTTTAAAATTCCGTCAATGTGTCGCCGAAGCTCATTTTTCAAATTAGTTGTCTTTGCAACTTGAAACTAGAGGCGTCTTGTCTGAACATAAAGAACGGCATTGTTTCCACCAAAAAAAATATGATTATAAGTAAAATTCGAATTTGTAAAAGATAAAAACCTCAAATGAAAGGGACCAAAATAAAAAAAATAAAGAGGAAAATTACCAGACTTTGTTGAAAATTCGAATCGGGTTTTTTCCTTTCGCAAGTCAAATCCAGTATAGCTTAAAAGAGAAGGAAATGGAATCTTTGTACTTCATTATACTATTTTGAAACTTTTGTGTGAATATTTTTCAGATCTTCTTTTAGACAATAATTTTAATTTAGAGAGAAAATAAGAACGGAATAGTCTTTATGCGGAACATTCTGTAGGTTTTTCCTCTCATCTTATTGACGAAAATTCCATCTTTGTGTAGAAAAAGTACAAAATAGACATTGGATACTAGTTATCCTGGGCGAAATGAAGAGGTAAGATCTCGCACCGTTATATGACCAATACGATTGCCATTTTGGTGATTTAATTGCCCCGGTTGGCTTCAAATAATATTTTCTACCAAGAGTTGTACTAAAATAGAATTAAACCTAATGATTCCTGTTTCAAGAAAATAATGGAAGTCTCCTGTTTGGTGCGTTTCCGATTGGAATATAATAAGTACTTAAGTTCTCATGCAGTGGAAAGTTTAGAAGAGTGAATCAGCTCATGTGTGTGTTAAGTCTGAGGTGCGTATAAAGTTAAGGTATCCGACTAGCTTAAAATCATTTTCTTCAAAAAAAAAATCGAAATTTATATTTTAGACTATTTTTGTAGACTATTTAATACGCTTTCTATAAACCTATCTTACTTTTGACTATGTGTCAAATAGAAAAAAAGCTATAGCTGTTTTTGTTTGGAGTAGTAAGCCTAAATCAAAACCAGAAGTGTGAGTTTTCGGATTGATTTGCAACCGCAAAGTACGATTTTTATTCCTGTAAAATATTTTGGTGAATTATTTTCCTGTTTGTTAAACTGTATTTCACTTTATACATGTTTAATAGATATATTTCGCTTTCAAATTGGCAAAAGTTAAATGATTGTAATGTTTGTTTTGATTCAAACGAGTTGCTGTCTTTTTGTCAATTGGTTTTAATTACAGCTCTTTAAGCCATTTTTATTAGTACTTTTATATAGATTTATAGGTTTTTTTTTATTAAATTAAAATTGTCATGTCAAAAACAAGATCAGTGAGGCCAAAAAAGAAGAGATTTCATGGAAAACGTTACACTCGCAATCGTGAGTTGGAGTCTTCGAGTTCCAGTGCAAGTGCGACCAAGCTGAAAGAGAGCAAATTCCTTTCAGGTACACATGTTCATACTAACAATAATTCAGAAGAATGCTGGGGAAACTGCATTATCAATTTAAACATGTTAATGTCTGTTTTTTCCATATTATGCTGTCCTTGTTATCCAACTGGATTACTGCTCATTGAGGACACAAGATTTGGCCTGTGTTCCATTTTCTCCTTAAAATGTAGTAAATATTATTTTACAAATGGTTTTTCTACTTCCAAAAAAGTTGGAATGAACAGCATTATTAATATATGTTTTCTTCTTGACGTAAGACTTGTGGGGGTAAAGGATACACCGCAAGAAAAAAAAATTCTGTTTGACACTTCAGAAGACTTCAAAATGTTTTAACTCGGAAGAGCAGGCGCGCACACTATATACTAACGTTAACAGTCCCGAAAAATGACTGATCACACCAATCTCTTCGTTTTTTTTACAATTATTTATTATTGTACGCGATAAAAATCACAATTCCAGTAAATAATGTAACTAAGAGAAAATATACTTACCTCTTTCAAGGACTTTTCATTTTCTTTGGTAATTTGAGAAAAAAATCCATTATAAAACTGAACTAAAAAACTTCAAAGGTACGTAACCTTAATAAAGGACACAAATTACAGACACTTTTCACTAACAATACAGGAATGATATTTGCAAGCAAAACCGTCATATTTTGCTCAAATTATTGAAGTTTAGCTTTCCTTTGAATTTGAGCCCCGCGTGACAGCTCCCGTGTTAAAAGTGTATTCAATATAAAAATATAGATGATAGTTCTAAAAAACGAATTATGTAAAACGCGTATTTCCACATGCCTTACATGTTTCAGAATACCCAGAAAAATAAACCTCAACCAAATAATCCTTCAAGGACAGAACTAATCATACCAATAAGTTCTAAGGTCAAACGATGAAAATGATGATGACTGACGCAAATCTGCTTCTTGGGTTAAAAGTGAATAAGTCTAACTTTTCTTTCTACAGCTAATCTACAGCATTTCAATAATAACAGTGATGAACTTTTTATCTTCGTATAATTTTTCTTTGTGCCTGAGTTCCCCTGAAAGAGTAGTATTTTAGGTTTAAAAAGAAAACGTAATAAACAATTACAGCAATTACAGCAAATCAAACAAAATATTTTTTTATTTAGTTAGTTATAGAATCGATAGTTAAAGAAAAGTGGAAACTTTTATTTTTGATTAAGTAGTATCGCAAGCTGATATATATAAATTATATCAGTGTAAATGCGTATTTTTTTATACGTCAGAAAGTATTTTGTTTACTTCGTTCCAGTAAATTAATTTTTTAAACCTTTTATTTTCGATATGCTCGCCCCCCTTGTAGGGTTATCACGCCCCCTAGTGGGGTGCGCTCCATAGTTTGAGAAACGCTGATTTATATATAGAGAGAGTGAGATATGTGCATTAAAATTAAATGCATACAAAATATGTTTACCTTTAAAATTGATAGTTACATGTTTTACGTTTGATAAGTCTTTTAAAAATATATTTCATTTCTAAAAAAAAATATAATTTTTTGTTATATTTCATCCTTACAACAGCTGACAAAATAGATTAATCACATAAATAAAAGCTAATTGATCGTACTTTTTAACACTCACATACTTAATTTCATTAAATTGATAAATTTGTTTTGTAAATACTTCATTGACTATTATACCTTATCAGACTTTATAAATACCCTCTGCCATTTTGTTTGAATTCCCTAAAACCCTTATTTCACTTAAACATTATTTTGATTTGTTTTGGGAAAGGGGTTTTTTGGGGCCCTTCAATTTCCCTTTTTGGGCGGGCTTTTCCCCTTTGGGGGAAACAAAACCCCCAAGTCTCTTTTTTTTTGTGTTTCCCAACAGTCTTTTTTATTAATAATGCAATTTGTGCAATCCATTCATCAGTTATTTAAATTTGTTTCTTCTACGTTCCATTGCATATCTGACATCAAATTATTCCAAATGATGCTTTCAAATATTTGTTCGTATTTCGTCAAGAGAATTAACTTTAGATTCAAAGGAATAATGGTAGCAAATTATTTTTCCTGGGTGGTTTTCTGAATAATTTTGGGTTATTCATATTTATATTCGAATACCTTTTCTGAATACTTTGAGGGAAAATTTTTTTTTTTTTTGTTTCCCCCTTGAAATTGTGTAGAGAGGGGGTTTTTAAACCAAAAAAGGAAAAACTCTCCAGTCTCAAAAGCCAAGATATCTGTTAACGTTTTGTTTTTATTAAATTTTTTAAATCATTTTTTTTCTTGAAAATTTCCTAAAATCGTGGTCTTTTGGGAAAGCAAAAAAGAGGGGAATTTTTTTTAAATAGCCTTTGTTTGTTTATTTATTTTTGAAAAAAAATCATCCACACATTATGAATTATTAATATTTTACAGAAATCAATTTGTTTCGTTAATTAGCCATCATGCACTTAATCTATTTGCTTTATGAATTAGATATATTTTAATGGAATGTTCTTATGTTTCATGCATTAGGCTACCGATATTGAAATTATCTCGGGAAGTTTTTGGCTTCATTATTATTTGTTTCACGCGGTACGTTATCGATAAATTGTCATGTGGTGTGTTTTAGCTCATAAATATGTTAAATCCAAAATACAATTCTGGGATATGCCCAGGAAAAATTTTAAAAGTATATTTATTTAAAAATAAGAATGTGAGGTTAAATTTTTACATTATTGGGTAATTGAAAATTGGGTTTTTAAATATAAAATATATTTAAGAAAAGGGTAAAATAATTAAAATTATCAAAATTTGAAGGAAATTTATTACTCTTCAATAGTGTAAACTTTTTTAAACATGTCAAACCCAAAGTTTTCCCCCTTTTGTTAAACCGTTCATGCATTTCTTCATTCAGTCCATGTAGAAAGATTCTGGTTGGATGAGTATCCATTTGCGCATGGGTGCCTGAACTTAAGCATCCTGGATTGCCCCCAATCATGACCCCAAAAAACAAGAGGTATTCCATAGAATATCGCCCTTTTTAAATTTTTCAGGTGAAAAAATTTAAAAATTTTTAAAGTCAGTTAAAAAAAGTCAAATTACCATTTTTGGGGTGTAAAAGGGGGGCTCTTTTCACGGAAATTTTTGACAGGTACTATACAACATTAGATCAATCAAGCAACGCATCTGCATAGTCAGACCAGAAAGGAAAGGGTTTTTTTTGCACAAGACAAAGGGAAAAACTGGGGGCCCAGGGGACGCTGGGAAAAAATGGGAAAATTTACAGTGGGTTTCCCCAACCCCCATTACAGCCCAGATTTGATTTCCGTTTAATTTTTGGTTTTCCCCAAAATTGAAGGAGAAATTGAAAGTTCAATGTTTTGCTATGGATGCCGAAGTTCGGCGGGCCCTGCACAAAAAGAATACGCAACCAAACCCGGGAAACTTTCTCAGGGAAGAAGAAATGTATAGAACGATTGAACAAAAAGTGTTTGGGGTTTAAAGGTGACCAATGCTATGAAATGAGTTTACAATATGAAAAGGGAATAAATTTCCCTTTTTCCCGATACCCTGTTATGATTTTAAATAGTAGGAAACTTGAAAAACTATAAGAGACCTTACTTATCAATCATCTCTTGTATTAATTGGGTTTTTTTTAAACAAGATTTTAAAAACCCCGTCATAATTTATGGGAATTCTTTTTTTGATGTTGCAGTAATTTTCTTATCGAACCCTACCACCCCCTTAATTTGTAATTTTAAAATTTTTTTGGAAAATAGGTTCTTTTTTTTAAAAATGCAAATTGAGAAAAATTTAAAAAGTTTAAATTTTTAAAATTTTAAACCAAAAACTAAAAAATAAATTTGACGAAGGTCTGATGTATTATAGAGTAATTAGTTGTTTATTTTAACTACCTAAACGAAATTGAATCAAATTAAGATTTCTAAAATTTAGAATAAAGTGTTGGTATTTGCCTTTTTTCATGCTCTATAATTGTTTATTTATTTTTTTTAAAAAAAGTTTAAATACCATGTATTTTTTATTTTTAAATATAATCCATAAAAATCGTAATTAAGTACAAAAAAGCTTTTTGAATCACAAATGAGGCACCTAGTAATGAGTGGATTGAAAAGCCGCCGCACCAGTTGGTGGTTTTGCCACATAAATTCATTCGCTAATTGCAGAGTCGAAATTAACAATGCTTTTGATGCCCTTTAAATACTCTCCAAGTACTCACGGAGCACGTACTCGTTAAATCAGTGGGTCCAAAAGTCGTGGATGATTTGCAGAAATGCAGGGGCTAGAAGAGCCAGTTTCCCTCCCCCTCCATTCATGCCTTAATTGTGGGAGATAGGGTGTGCCATCTATCGTGTAGAGAGATCTAACCACACGCCCAGCTTCTGGCAACTTTCTTACTGTGAATTTCCCCAACAACAATTACTTATACTTACGGTATACAACATGTATGATTTATTAAACGCTTTCCAATCAAAATTTTTTATTCTTAGAAACATGAAATCTATAAGAAGAATACCTTCCATTTTACGTGAGCATATCTAGTCCGAAACATATTTTTCATTTGCTCTATTCTGTAATAATTTCCATGCCTAGAATTTCAAATTTAATTGAATTAAAATAATGATATAGATAATTAATGATTTTTTTTTTAAAACGTATTTTTTGAAACGTTGCTGTCAAGTAAACATTTTAAAGATTCCAATGCTAAGAGGAAAACAAATCAAATTCATCTCAGTGTTTAACAACGTATCGAATACTAATTAGCAATGTTAGTCTCTGAGAGTTCACTCCACTCACACACAATATGCCAAGATTGGAATTATGTTATCTTGAATTAAAATTTTTATCTTTTTTCACAATTCTTTTTGAAAAGAAATTACTTTCAGCAAATGAGGAAAATGCTTAATTATTTTCACTCTTTTATACGGACGAGGTAGGAGAAAAAAATGTTTTCTTCCACATATATTTTTCATTGAAAAGCGCAACTAGTTTGCTGAAGGTATTTAAATAGTTTTATCTTCGTAATTCTGTACTACTTTGCAGCTTTTATCTTTCACTACAAAGACAACTGAAGAAGAAAAAAAGTATTGTTTTCTCATTGTAATTTAGATATATTTTTTTAATATCAAACCAAAACTGGTGTAACTAATTGTTAATTGGATAAGTCTGTGATATTCATTGTTTTAAGTTGAAAATCACTTAAAAAACGTGTGTATAATTTTATATAAATGAAAATGTATTAAAATCTCAAAAGCAAGAAAGATTTTAAGTACTGTTTGAAATAGTAATGTATGAATATTTATAAATATCATGTTGATAATCAGGCAAACATCTTTTCTGCATTTTTGAAATTTTTTATGCAAGCAAAGAGATACTCATACGAAAGAAAAATATTACATTTTAAAAATTTTCAATCAAATTAATTTAATTTACTACACAGATCTAAATTGCTGCTAATCCAGGCGGGAAATCGTTTGATTGAAGTTAAATTTAATTTGAATTCTTTCTTTGAAAAGGGGATTCAAACTTTCACATAATTTAGCTTTCTCCGAACATACACATAAAAAATAATGTCTTGATACCCATCCACTTTTGAATGACAAAAGAGGAGGAGGCACTTCCATATTCAAATGCCTCTTCTATCCTCGGACCCATTAGACCATGGTGTATAATTCACTCGGATATTTAGTCGGTTTGCAGGTGCGGAACAAATATCCGAACATCCGCTGTCAGGGACATAACTATTTCTGATTTGGTCTACACCCCTTTAGAGTGAGATCAGAGGAAAACATGCCTTTTGCAGCAAGGTGTTATCCGCTATCCTTTTAGGGGGTAGAAGAAATAGGTATAAGGTTAAAAGGGGAGAATAAGGAAACCCATATAGTTAAAAAGAGTAATTTTTTTATAATTCCATTTTTTAATTTATTTATTTATTTTGTAATTGCCTTATCCATGCCTAAGTGAACAAAAAGAAATTAAATATTAAAAACAGCTTATTTTCC
Organism: Trichonephila inaurata madagascariensis; assembly: GCA_019973955.1. Classification (NCBI taxonomy): domain Eukaryota; kingdom Metazoa; phylum Arthropoda; class Arachnida; order Araneae; family Nephilidae; genus Trichonephila; species Trichonephila inaurata. Next base: position 255,551 of record BMAV01022824.1, read on the forward strand.
TTACAATCTTTACTACTTAAATGTAGAATTATCTTCATTAGTCTATTTCAATACTTTAAAAAGCAGACTAGACGCCAATGTTTTATCATTTAGACCACAAATACCTCAAGAGATTACAGATGAAAGCTATACATATATCGTTAGAATGAAGTTTACTTTATTTTTGAACAATGTCAAGTATTTTTTAATCTATTTCTATAAGTCATTATCTTTTTCCAATAAAAAGTAATTTTTGATTCATTTTAAACTTTTTAAGGAGTTTTGAATTTAGTCTGTACCTTTTCCGTATTAATTTAGTATAAATTTGCTGTAGGTGAAAAGTTATAAAATAGATTTTTTACATCAATATCCATCAAGTCTTTTCAATACGGTTCTATACTTTTTAATAACTAATTTTCTATCTAGTAAGTAGACAATAACTAATTATTTTATTACTTTGTACTTTTATAGAAATAAAGCTTTTTTTTAAAAGAATTGCAAACTCACTCTATTATTCACACGCTCACACGAGAGTTTTTTTACACTTCATGTTAATTAGGCATATACCCACACATAAATGTATAAATCATGTACAGAAAATAAGGTGTTGAGGGAAAAATACTTAAAGGAAATCATTTGATAAATTTTTTTTTTTTGTATAAAATAGACGCATTAAAGCAATACTTACCTTTGAAAAGGGCCAAATCTGGCACATATATATGTACAATACGAGACAAAATGGGGATGTTTATTTGGTCATCAATAAGTTTTACACGAAAAGGAATATTTTTTGACGAATTTTTGAAACCAGAATTTTTTAAATATATACGAGTGGGTTTAACATTTGTGTGGGTATTGCAATTTTTGACAGTAATTTTAGACTAAAATTAAAAGTTTAAATCAAAATTAGAAACCATTAGCTTAAAGAAATTCTGTAGTTTTATGTTTGATCCATACTAAAAGAAAATTTAGATTAAAATTAATGCAAAAAATTTATTTTAAAATTAATTTTTAGATGAAAATTTATGTAAGAATAGTTTTCTCGTTCTTCTATCCTTTTAGCTAGTTCAAATCCTATATCAAAAGGAATCAACGATTTAAATGAAGAACTACTTGTCTTAACTTAGTGAAAGATTAATTCCAGAAAAATATGGAGGAATCCATTAAAGTTCTTTTAAGACATCGACAAGAGTTTTTTTCCTAGAGAAAATAATTTCCTTAATAAATGCTTTCTGGGCTTAGAAGTACTTATTTGTAAAAACATGACTTTACTTCAAATTATTTTATCTTGAAAAATAGAAATAAACTGCAATACTGAAAGGGCAAAATCGAAAAGTTCAAAGCATTGCCATACCAGTGAGGGAATACAAAATTTCTCAAACATACAGCTCAAATTTACTGAACAAACAACTCGATATTTATTTTCCTTTCATTGTCGCACTTCCAAGAAAATCATTTCGAACAAGTTACCATGTTCGAAAAATCATTCACTTTTCATAGTGTTTTACAACAATTTCTCGTAGGCGCAGCGAGAAAAAAAGAAAAATTAAAAATCGTCATCAGAACATTCATATCCAATGTATTTTTTAATACTTTTTTGAAGCAATAGAAAAAAGGATCTATGTACATATTTGTTCTGGAAGCTTGCTTTTTCTCGCAAAATGGCAAGCAATCCAATAACCTGGGTTTCAATAATCGATGAGTTAGGGGTTGGGGAAGGGGAGAGGGAAGGATTTTCTGCTGCTGTGACTCTGCCAATTTCATTTCAATGAAATTTCTCAGAATGTGAGATACGAAATTATAATACATACTAATATTTGTTTTCTTTCTTTTTTAACATTCAAATAAATTAAAGAAGACTTGGTACCCCCAAAATGACCGAACTATCGTTTTATTTATTTATTTTTTATTTAATCTTATTTTGCATTATTATTTTTCGATTGATATATCACTTGTGCATGTTAGAAAATTAGAAGTTCGATAAAATTTCATTTAAAAAGTGTAAATTAACAAATTAGGCAATTCGACCACACCCCTTTTTAGCAAAAATAATAAATAAATAAATAAAGCGTTTTGATATAAAAAAAAAATCTACTTAAAAAAGAGAAATAATAACTATAAAAAAAGAATGTGTAATATATAATGTAGGATATTACCCAGGCGTTACAATAATGTAATTTTTTTTTCTTAGTGAAATGTGTGTGCATGTAAAACTTTTGAATTAAGTCATTTTATATTAATAATTTCATAATTTCAGTCCTTATTCCTTTTGTGTTTTTCATACGAATTTAATACCTCAATAATATCTGAAGAAAAAAGCTGAAATTTCTGTCATGGCAGAAAAAAATTTTTAACATTTTTCTTAAATTTTCTTGTGCAATTAATACTCTCTAAAAATTAGATCATTTATAAAAATGTATGGATTAAAAAATATGAAAATGCAATTATTTTAAAGAAAAATATATAAATGATGGCTTAAAGTGGTATTTAAAATTTATTTAAGCATATTATAATTATTTTTTCAGAATTATATACTTTAAAGGTGGTTTTTCTCAGTTTGTGTTTTTTGATACATTAGTACATTCAATATATTACTTTTTCCACAATTAGTTACCAATCACTTTCATTTTTTTCCTGTGGGTTTTACATAAAGCATGTAACAAAACTAGGTGTCCATTTTGCTGAAAATTGAACACTATTTTTTAAAAAAAAAAAATTAAAATGTAGGAGATATCGGCTTTTTCACTGAATTCTAACATGCATATCAATATCTTATTTTTTTTCTCCAAAACTAATTAAGTCATAGTAAAATCGATCACAAAGTTTTTTAGACTATTTTTAAGAAAATTACAAAAAAAATTCCAGTTCAAAAAAATTAATAATTACAGAAAAAGTAAAATTTTAAAATTTTCCAAATATTCTTTAAAAAAATTAAATTTTTAAAATTGTGGGAATAATAAGTGAAAAATTTCATCTCGTATCATTTTTTGAAGTGCTAAAATATAATTTTTAAATATATAAATAAAAGAAATTGTTCAAAGATATCGTCTCCTTGAAATTCTGAAAAATACTTAGATTTATAACTCATTTGCAATGAAGTCCTTCCTGAATTTAAAAAGGTATAATGAGTTTACCTAATAATATCCTATAATTACAAGTCTGAAATTGTAATTAATTGAGCATTTTACATATACTTCAGACACAACTGAAAGTATTCCATGCAACGCAACCCTTTAAGTCAGTTTGCAATTAAAAAAGTAATGATCTTTTACACTTTCATATTCATGTGATAAACTGAAATCAATTCAGTAATTTTGTCTTGTTTAAGATGTTAAGGTGGGTTCGTATCCCACCTGGGATGTCCTAATTTCTGAGATAATTATTAAATTTAATTAATGAATAAATAGTAACAAGAAAAAAAAAAATAGTCGAACACCCTATACAGAAATTAAAATGGAAAATTACAAGGAAAATCACTTTCTATTTTGCCACTTAATGTTGTGATTCTGTCATATGTATATACATATTTATATTAATTGTAATTGTTTAATAAAAAGTAATTAAAATAAAAATTTTCTTTGTTCACCAAAGTTGGAATTGACTAAATTTTTTTTTATATATTATTTGTTATTACCTATTTAATAAACTCATTATATTTTATGTACTAAATTTTGTCATACAAGTATTTAAAAAATTAAATGTAATTTGAAACTTCCGAATTCAAAAGTTTCCCATATTTATCAATTTTTAAATCTTGCAATTCGGCAAGACTTAAGACTAAAGACATACTTTAAAAATCTCCATTAATTCAAAAACGGTGGAATGCACCTTACAGAGAATACTTTCTTCTGCTTTAATACTTCCAAATACTTAATTCTAACTTTAAAATTTTATTTAATCAAACCTTTCAGCTGTGCAGGAAAAGTATTCATACTTTCAAACTTCCGTTCAGTGTTCTTCCATTTGAATAAGAAACGTATATAGGCAGGTTGATTTGGCCCCATTTAAATTCGGAAAGTGCGTTGCTTTCAGGTCATGAATTGTGCTGCCTCGAATATGTGTTTATTAATGACCGCCGGGACGTTAGAATTCGACTTACTTGAAGCGAAAACATGGAATGGGAAGTGCTCGGCAATTCGTTTAACGAATAATGTTCTGGCTGCATTATGTTCCAAGAAACTGTCGAATATTTTCTAATTTTCAGAGGGAATGTTTCGATGTATTTATTGAAAGAGAGCAATGAATATTGAAATATGAGTTTGCTTTATGTTTTATTTAATTTCCCTTGAAAGACTGACCTCTGATTTATTTATTACATTCGGTGTCTGCTTATAGTATGTGACGTTTCAGAGTTTTATAATTTTAAAGAAATATTCTGCTTGTTCTCTTTCTTAAGGAAAGTTCCGACAATAAAAATGTATCATATTTGAATTTAAATCTTTATTTTTAAATCTTGTCAGGTATATTCTTACAGTAATATCTTTTCCCGTTTACTGGGCTATGTGTATATGCAAAAGAAATAATGAGATTTTTCGGAGAAATAGTTGAAAGAATAATTACATGTCGCGCAAACAAAATGAACTTAAGACAGACAAATAATTTTTCCAACGCAGATACAGAATGTTACATTTTTATTTTCGAGTAGTACTATTTTTTGAATTCAAATGTACTCCTAACTAGCTCTAAATGTTTTGAGAGTTTTGGCAATATAGCAATAGTGACATCTATTATGTCCTTTTATTTCTCGAGTTGAAGAAGTCATTATGAAGAAACTAAATAGGAGCGTCAAAATTATTACTCTCTACATTTTTATTTTTATATAAGTTGTTACTAATGATGCTTCTCAAAAACAAAGCATGGTATTTCCTGTAATTCTGCTGTAACAATTCTGTCAAAAACACAATGCGTTATTCGAAAACTTCTTTAAAAATTCATACACCATGAGATTGAACGTTATCTTCCATAATTTTTTAAGTATAATCTTATAAGGAAGTCAAATTACCACAAATAGGTTGAAACATTTTAAGACGAATTATTTAATGAAGCGATATGACTAACTTTCAGCTTCAAAAATAAGAATAAGTGAGTAAAGAAGAAAATAAAAGTAAGCTTTCATTTGATGTAAGTAGTACAATTCAACAGAAAATATCATGACCGTGGTAGCCTAGTGGTTTAATTCATGAGTTCGAGCCTCGTGCCATTGAGGATCCTTCATGTAAAGGGGTTAATTTAGAGAAGGAGTGCCAACCCAGGCATCGTCCTGTCACCTGAACATGATTCAAAATTATGAATTCTGTCGAGCTCGATTCCTTTGGGCATTCCGCCAATACCTCTCCTGTTACTTTAATTTGCAACGTTGTGACGGCTCTATCCCCGTCCTTCCGAATAATTAGTCCTCTTGGGAAATCTTTGGTATTTTAACAATTTAACTGTCATGCCCGAGATAATATCGGGCACAGCACTGGTGTTCGAAAATGTCACCCCGGGGAACTACTCGGGGTAATTTTGAGTTCATCGTATTGTTTTACCCAATATATATCGGGGAAACGTTTTTTTCGGCTTCATCTCTTTTCAAACCCGACGATTCTCGGGAAAATTAATGTGAGCTCAATTCAATGGTGGCAGCACTTAACGAAACTTCAAGGTTAGAGGTTAAAGTTCTTTGGTTAAAAAAATTTGACAATTTCTGTACCCTCATCAAAACAACTTGACTTTAAAAAGGGTCAAAACTATTTTATTTGCAACAAACCCCTCTGAAAAAAAAACCCGATTCTTTAAATTGGTCTGCTATATATAGTCTAGGCTTTCAAGCTTTGGGGAAAAAGGTAGAAAATGGGATGACACTAGCGAATAATATTTCAAATTGATAGTGTAACGCTAATTTTAATTATTAAAGTGTCGATTGATCACTAAAGATTAACTAGAGATTAAATAGCTAGGAAAGAAGATTTAAATCTAATGTAAGTGTTCAGTTATTCAAAGTCTTCTCATTCTTCACGTACATCGTTATTTATCTACATATTGCTTCAATTAGGTGCATCTCTTATTTAACTTGTGTTGTTGATTGTGTGACAAACAAATAGAGTATTTTTGGATATGGCTAGTCTTCCTTCCCTTGCTCCTACATCTCTAGGCGTGACTGAGAAAACCTCACAACGTAAATCAGTGCTTCTCAAAGTTGCAATATTCAATCATAATAATCAATACCCAATATTCAATCATAATTTTCATCGCACCCCCCTCATACAATAATAATGTATTGAATTCAATAATACTATACTTTGAAGCATTAACGTCTCGCTAAACCAAAGCATTTATTTCCCCGGACGTATATATACGTCTTTTCGAAGTATGATCTTTTCTGTCACTGCTATCCATAAAATTATTAAGAAGGGTTGGAATGCAGTAAAAGGACATCGACATTGTTTGCGAAGGATTTACTTATTTCAGATTGTTTGCTTTTTTATTCCTTCCCCCTCCCCAATACATCACATACGCGCGCCTATGTGGAAAACAGTTGGCATTGGGCGAATCGCGTAACTTTTAATCGGCAGCTAAGGAATTAAATATAAACCGTGCGAATTTTCATGATAATTGTTAATTTTTGGTTTTAATTATATGTATGACAAGCTCAGGGGGTAACTGGTAATTAAGAAACGTGTTCTTAATATTCTATTGTTTAATAAATTATAAAATGCATTGTGTAGCACTGATATATTTATAAGTGTAATATATCAGTGTAAATGTGTATTTTTTTATTATGTCAGAAAGTATTTTGTTTGTTTACTTCCAGTAAATTAATAATTTTTTAAATAATCTTTTGTTTTCGACTTATCAATATGCTCGCCCCCTCGAGGAGTTGTCACGCCCCCAAGGGGGGCGTGCTCCATAGTTTGAGAAAAGCTGACTTAAATAAACTCTCTCACTCAACAGATAATAACAAGAATAGGCAGTTTTATACCAAATAACTTGCAAACTGAGATATTATTATAATTCTAAAGACTAATTTATTTTCAATAATATCTCCATGAATGTGACAAAATAATGATGATAACTTTTTTTAAAGAAAATATTAAAATTAAAAATATTAACTAGACATTCTCGTAGGTATATATTATATTTAATTTAATTCCAACCTTCTAGAAACCTGAGTTAATAAAACCTATACTTTTTTAGGTACTGTAAAATACTTTAAAAAATCTTTAAAAGGTTAATAAATAATTTTGTTTTATACTTCCTTCTGTCGAATTTTTTTACTTAGAACTCAAAAAAAAAAAAAAACATTATTTATTTTAATGATTTATTCAATCTGGGAAATATTCACAGAATTCACTTTTCTTCTGTTATTGGAAACAAAAAATTTTATTCTGATGATAGGAAAAGTAAAATGTAACACTTTCTTATAAGTAAGAGAATTTAAAATGCGAAATTTTATTGCTTGATTTCCAATTCTTTAAATAGTTGTAATAAATATTACTTAAAAACTCCTTTTTGGAAAATGTATGCATTTCAAAAAGAGAAGAAATAATTCTTATACATTATTTATTGGAATTTTATTTTATCGTTATTTCATTCTCGATTCCTTTTTGTAAATTTTATAAAAAAGAAAATATACATATCACAAAAATAATTAAGTATCAGTTCTGTATAATTAAAAATCAGGAGATTGCTTCGTCGAAACGACTAAAGCTTCTTAAAAAAATTAGTTAATCATTAAAATTGGAAATTTGTGAAATCAATACTTAGATTTTCGAAATGTTTTCGGGAAAGAAATAAAAAGTGATAATGAAATCCATTTCCTTAAAACAAGAATCATTTAACGTGTAATTTAAAACGGGAAAAGTAATCGTATTGGATAAGAAAAATATATCATTCAAATTAAACTTCTTCGTTCTTAAAATGTTTGCAATTTGTGAAGTATTAAATACTATGTATAAAAAAAGATTTTTCCAATCTAAAATCGGAAAGAATTTTAACCAAACAATTTTTGATTTTTAAAATGAGATTAAAACTGACATTTTCATTAAAAAATATATCAATAAATGTTTTTATCGTTTAATGATTAGCATATTTTATATTTTTACTAATGTGTGTGATTTACATTCGAAAAATATATACAATTATGTATAACAAATAACTTGAATTGTAATAAAGCTCAAATTCATTCCTAAAGGAAATAATTAAATTGTAGTGTATTACTTTTCTGATATTGGAATATGATATATCTACGATTATATAGAGATGTAAGCCATAGTATAAATTGATTTTAATTATCATATAAGAATTTCTGTACAGAAAAATGTAAACTGAAACAATTAACTTGTTTTATTTAAACATCTCACTTATTTTTTAATTTTAGAGTTGGGATTTTTAAAATTAAATGCTGTAAAATCAGTGTAATTGACATTTTGAGACAAACATTATTGTTTCGGATCTTATGCCGGGTAATAAAACGACAGTTTATTTCGAATACGTATAACGTAGTAAGCATCATTTCAAAAAATACGCAGACAATTTTTATTTCACTGTTTTACCTAAAACTGAAACATTTTATTTCAATCAATATTTCATGATTTAATTTTCACATTCAATAAAATTCTCTTAACACGAAACTAAAGGAACAGAAATATTTTTTCGTGTTAAAGGATATTGAAAAAAAAAAGAAAACTATATATTCAACAAAAATAAGTTTATTAGAGTACATTTTGTTTATAAAGATGTGTATAAGACATTGACGACATTTGCTCTCTTTCTTCAATTATTGTCGACAAAGTGGAGAAACCAATATCAAAATCTTTACAGATTTCCGTTCTCGTGTTCTGTTTTCGATCAACAACCTTAGGAAGCTCCATCTTCATTTTAAGCAAAATAGCAGTTTGCTTTCGCTCTGAGACATTTGCCATTGTGCACGTAAAATTGGGGGGGGACACGAACCAAATATTACTCATTTTTATTCATATTCAGATGCAGTCACCGAATTTCAAAACCAACTAATGAGAGATGATTTTTTTTTTTTTTTTTTTTTTTTTTTGGCGTTTGTGGGGGGTGGGGGGTTGAAAGAAAGCTCAGATAAATAAAATTATCTCGTGTCTGGGGGCTATTTCGGGGGGTAATTCACAGCCAAATTAGCTTTCTTTCAAAGGAAAACACCCGAAATCACCTCTCTTTCATTTCCCCCCCTCTTAAATCTCTCTTGTGAGGTTGGTATCTTCCTATTTTGTTCATTCCCAAAAGGGAAGTCCTTTCGTGTTAGGCGATTTTCGTTTCGTGTTAAGAGAAAGAATTGTATCAAAATATATAGTAGTTTGCCGTGACCTTTGCATTATATCATGTTAACCAATCCCCTTAGTCTTAAGCGCTTTGGGTTAAACGTTTTTCACTGTCCCTATAAACATAATTAACATTTTCGCAATGTTTTTCTTTAATGGTTCAGACTTAAAAAAATGTAGGTAAGAAAAAATTTGACGGCCCAAAAATTTTTTATCATTTTTTTATTCCATATTTAAAAAAATATATAAACACAAAAAATTTCATATAAAATTAATTTCACGCTTTGTGAAAATATCTACATTAGAACCTGGTTTAGTGGGTCGCATCCCAATTTTTTTTTTGTGTGATTGGTTTTTGGGGCCGTTTTTTTTTTCTATGCATTTTTTATGGGGGTATATGAATTGCAACGGTTTTTGGCGCCCCTGTAATTTTTCGATAAAGGGGACATGTACATACATACACTTCAAGACGCTCTTTTTTATTGATTATAAACAGTCTCCCCCCGCAATCACGGTTCATTGTTTTCTCCCCAAACCCTTAATTTGCAACACTTGCTTAAAGACGAAACTTTCAATGACAGTGACATTATCAATAATTTGTTTTTAATTTTTGGGAAGCCCCGGACAAAAAAGGCCGGATTCTTTGAAAAACGGATACAAGATACAGGGGACCCAGTTTTTCCAACAAACCCCGGAAAAGTATTTTTTTAAAAACAGATCCCAATTTCCCAAAAGGGGATTTTAAAAATTACAAAAAAAAAATTTTCTTTGTCATGCATATCAACTATAGTGACGTTCACAAACAACTGACCAACCCCCCCGTCGTCACAAACACTTATCATTTTTACTTTATGGTGCCCCAAAATTAAATTAATTGGAATTTTTTTCTCTTAAAATTGGGAAAACGATTTTTAAATTTATCGCAGGAAGATGAGATGTTTGGATTACGATGATGAATGAATTATAGATGTGCATTTTTTTGAAAATTTCTCTGTGTATACAATGAGAAATTAAATGTTTTAAAATGTTTTAATTTGGGAAATTTTAAATTTTTTTATTTTTTTTTTGGGAATCTTTTTTCATAAAAATTTTGTAAAAAAATTGACATATTTTTAAAGGGGGCAACTTCTTTTTTTGCGGCCCCATCCACTGCATAAAAAAAACTTTTGTATTTTGTCGACCAAAAATTTTTTGTTAAAATGTAAGGAATTTTATGAAATTTTCGAATTTTTTTGTGCGATTTATTTCATGCGGTCTCTATCTACCGCACAAAAACCCGGCTTAACTGCATTGCATCTTGAAATTGAAAATTATTCCATATCAAAGGGATTAAATAATTAATTTCTCATATTAATTCAATGATGAGAATTTATTTAATCACACATAGGCTAGATTTTTGAAAGTCATGGGAATTTTTTTTTATTTTTTTAAAAAAAAACTCCTGTAGAAATATAGATGGAAATTAATTAAAAAGGAAAGTAGTTTACTAATAGTTAATTTTATGCTGAATTCTCTTTTTTTAGAGTGAACACATGTGAGGGTTTTTACTTCTTTTTTAAAAATTTTACATGCTCCGTTTCTATGGGGAAAACCCCAAGGAAGTACGAAATATTTATTCACCCCCTTTCCCACATAAAAAGGGGGTAAAGCGGATTTTCAGTTTGGCATGCCCCCTTTCCCCCATTTTTTCCCGTTACCCCAAAACCAGGGCGTATAATTCACTCCGGATATTTAGTCCCGGGTTTCACGCCCGGACCAAATTTTGCCACGCCGTTACTACAACATCCGCTGTTTAGCGCCATAACCCATTCTGATTTGTCCATTTCACCTTTAGTGGGTTTAGTGGGGAGGGGAAGACATGCCCTTTGCAGGAAAAATGTTGTTCTCAGTTATTTTGGGGGATAGGGAAAAGGCAAAATGGTGGTTAGAAAAAGATTGAAAATTGGAATAGCCATATTGTTTAAAAATATTAAAATTTATTTTTTAATTTTTTTTTTTGACTATAATATAGCTTTTGATTTTTTTTACCTAAATGAATATCGGGAAATTTAATTTGTATTAAACAGCTTTTTTTCATACCCTTTTTTCATTTATCGGGTTTCCCACTATTAGTTCCAATCTCTCTATATCTTGTTCAAACAATCGTTAATAATTAAAAACACTCAATTCCAGCTTTAAATTTTTTTTATACTCGATTATTTTGGATGACAATATTTAATTTTCATAGTTAATAAAAAATTTTAAATTTTTTAAAACTAATTATTCAAAAAAATTAAAAAAACCAAACCATCTTGGGGCCCCATTTTTTTTATGACTTAAAGGGGCCATTTTTGGACGTGTCAAAAAACTTTAAAGGTTTTTAAAAATTTTTTAAAACCCCTCATTGAGCTTGAAATTTTTTTATACCCGATACTTTTTGGGGACATTATGATAGTTTAATTATAATTAACTAAAATTAATTGACTGAAACTAATTATTTTTAAAGAATTACAAAATATAGTCCCTTGTCATCATTTTAGCTTGTGTCAAAACTTTTAAAAAAATTTTTTTCCCCCACATTTTTAAAACATTCAGTTGAACTGAAATTTTATATACACGATTGTTTTGGATGACAATGAAATTTCTTTAATGATGATGATTAAAAAAAAATTTTCAATTTAATATTGTGATTTTTTTATATGTATGTATATATTTATATTAATTGTAATTATTTGATAAAAAATAAGAAAAAAAAAATTTTCCTTTTTTGATTTTGGAATTGACTTAATTTTTTTAAAACTACTTGTTCAAACATATGTTCTTTAGTTTTTTTTACCCCCCCCCGAAGTATTAAAAAAATGATCAAGTCGTTACATCAAATTTAAATTGAAAAAAGATAATGAAAGCTATCAATAATTCTAGGATTATAAAAAAAAGGGGCTCTGAATCACACAATTCCCTGTTATGTTTTTAAACTTTTACCCTAAATAGTTGACTAAAAAAAAAATTTGGGGGCATTTTTTGTGAAAACCAAAATAAAAGGCCCTTCTTAAATGACTTTTTTCTGTTTTTTTATATTCATATTCATATATTTTTTTAAAATAAAAACCTTTTGTACACAAAAACATCAAAAAATTTTTAAATATGAAAATTTTTTTTTATCTAGAAGTTTTAAAAAAACTTTAAAAATACGACAACTAAGCACTTTTTAACGGATGATATAACTATTACATTGCTTTTCTCATTTAAAATGCGTTTGATGGTTTTAAACTCTAACTTTGCATTTTTTGACAAAAGCAAGTAACTTTTTTTTTAAAATTTTTTACAAACATAAAGACTTAAGTAGCCTTTGATTTTTGTTCTAAAAGTAAAAAGAGTTTTATAAATCTTATAAGTAAATGTAAATAAACAGAGAAGAATATAAAACTTTAAAATCTAGAATAAAACTGTCTTCTTTATTTTGGGATAATATATTCTATCTTAAGTTCGGGAAAATTGAAGTGTAACAAAAAAATAAAAGGCTTAAGTAGGGGCTTCTTTCTATTTCTTTTCAAAGCACCCCTTGTTATCGATTATTCACACCGGCTTGTTGAATCGGGGCCTTTTTGCAAGGAAAGAAAACATTCATACCAAATATTTGTACTGATCCGCTTTTCTTCTTCTTTCAAAGGAAGTATTAAAAAATTAGACTGAATGTTTTTTTGATCTCGGTTTTAGAATTTTTTTTTTTGTACTGGAAACGCCGGTTTTTAAAAGACAGTAACGTATTCGAAATGATCTTTTGAAAGAGTAATATGAAAAAAGTGAATATCGAGTTATTTTTCAGTAAATTTGAATTATATGTTAAAGAAATTTTTTACCTTTTCCCCGTATAGTATTATTTGGTTTTTCCTTTTTGCCCTTTTATGTGTTTCAGTTTTATTTTTTTAAAATATAATAATTTGAATTTAAAATAGTATTTTACAAGAGTGTTTTTCCCCCCAAATAGGGCATTTATAGAAAAAGTTGTTTTCTCAAAAAAAACTACTCAAATCAATTTCTTCAAAAAATATTTTTTTTAATTAGCTTTAATGGGTTCGCCCAATAATTTTTCTTTTACTAAGTTTGAACAATTAGTCCTTCGTCTAAGTGTTTGATTTTTTGGGTGCTTAAGATTTAAATAGAAAAAATGGAAAAAAAAAAAAAGGAAACCATTTTTACATAAACAATCTAACAATTTTTTTTAATGAAATTTTAGTAAAATTTTACGTTAAATTTCATTTTTGGGGTTAGAATTAACTGTGTTTACTTAATTTTTTACAGTAAATGGTTGAAAATATTTCATTCAGTATAAACCCCAGTTTAGAAAAAGTGAAAAAAACTGAAATAAATGTTTTAAATATGATACCCTTTTTTCCCCTTTTTTATTTCAACAGGTTAATACATTGTTCTAAAATATTACTTTTATAAAACACAACAAATTTAGGTTACGGGTTTTTTGTATAATAATTTTTTTGATTACGATATGTAACATTTATAGTTCAAAGTTATTAGTGATGATGCTGCAGAAATATTTAAAAGTTCCAAAAAAAAGTTTTTCCTTTCAAGGATATGTTAATTAATATTGTTAACAAATTTTTGTAAATAGTGAAAAGTAATTTGTATTTGGATGTGTAATACATTTATATTACTCTATGTTATGTTTATTTTATGTTAAAGTTGTAATGTTCAAGTCGTCCCTTACGTTATAAGGGTGATTCCATAGGAACTTAGCGAGATCTTGGCAATAAAGCCAATTTGGCGACTTTAGCGACCATGTTGGCGAGTTCGGGACCCTCTGGATTCTTCTAGAAATTTGTGGAGAAATCCACTCGTTTAACGCTCTATGACGCAAGTGGTTGTCTTTCTGGAAGTTTCCGCAGCGTCCATAAATAGAGCGGTGCTCCCCGAAACAGTGAATCTCGATTCAACCAGCGATTGGTAAACTTATTTTGATCATGATTACCGATTAGCTCGGCTGTGCTTGTGAATAACCTTTTAGGTGTTTTTTGAACTAGTAATTGTCCCGGTGCTGTTGTAGGTGTGAAGACCCTGAGATTTCCCTTTTGAATATTGTGTTTTCCTGTTTTAAAAAGTTTTTCCCAAATTAAATTCTCATCGCTGTTAAAGAAATGTTTTGTACTTTGTGACTGATTTGAATAAAATCCTCGAACCCCAATCAATATAACAATATATTATAATACGCTTATTTTTAAAGAGGAATTTTACAATATAGGAAAAGTATTTAAAAAAGTACTTTTACTAATTTGAAATTTTTTAAAGTTAGTAATATTTGGTTTTAGAATAACATATACACTGAGTGTCCACTTTATTACGACTACCCCGTCAATATCTCGTTGAGCTACCTTTTACCTTTAATACATCCTTGATTTGCTTAGTCACGGACTAATTGATGTTTATAGGTCGCTGGGGAAATCTACTTGATGAATAGAATCTTCCAACATTATGATATTGAAAAGTCGTGGGCTTAGATAGTTCTTTCAACTTCATCCCACAAATATCCATAGGTTCTGGATTTCTAGATCTTCGGTTTGTGAGGGTAAACTTAACTCTTCTTAACCAACTTAAGTCTTCATATTGTTCCTCAAATTAATCGTGTGGAACACGAGCACAAGGGTTAGTCGCTTTATCTTGTTAAAGATTCATATCATTGCCATTAGGATAAATCATATGTGTTTCAAAATGTACTTGGTTAGCAATATTTTATGTGTTATGTCTTATTCAGACATCTGTCTGTACACCCGAAGAAAAAGACCTAAACATGATAAATAGGAAAACTATCCTTCATACACCATATTATTTCCACCATATTTAAGTTTTGTAACAACGCATTTAGGTCCACGTTTTCGTGCTGTCTCTGCCAACCTTTAACACACCCATCTGCATGATCTAATTAAAATCGCATTCATTCAGCCATTTTACATCTTAAAGGTGAGTGTGAGAGTCCTACCCATTTTTAGATATCCAAATTTGCAATGAAATGGACACCATGCATAACGTTGTAATGCCCGAAATCGTTGGAAAATCGAATGTGGGGATGTTTAGTATATAAATGCATTAAATCTCATACAGCTAATCTTCTCAAAAAAGCAAAAAAAAAAAAATTCAGAGGGTGTAAAATGGAAAGAGCGATAAAGAACATCTGAGGCATTGTTTGTTGTACAAGATCGATAAAAAAGGAACATTACCAATGGCATGTTACAATGTTTGTCAAGGTTATGAGGAGGATACAATAGATGAAAAAGCATGTCATTGATAGTTTCGTAAATCTAGGGAAGGAGGCAGAAGCTGTCAAAACGATAAAAATGGATGGTCATCCCCGTTAGAAGCGATATTGACCAAGTCTAAGGAACAAACCCCAACCCAATCGAAATAATCAGTGGGGACCCTCCCAAACACTTGGGCAAATCTGGAGAGCGGCTGGTAAACTTGGTTTTTAAAAAAATTAGATTATTGTGC
>BMAV01022826.1:0-44995 GCA_019973955.1 Trichonephila inaurata madagascariensis
CCCCAAAGAATGTTGCATTTCCTTATTTTGTTTTTTGGAACTGCGCTTATGCACCAAGCCCCCTTTTTTTTTGGATGTTAAGATTTCCCAAAGGGAGAATCGAAATTCGCTTTTTTTTTAAATATGACATTTTAAAGCCTAATTTTTTTGGCGGCGATTTTAAAGCTTGGCTCAAACTAAAACAAGGAGATACGGTGCAAAAAAGAAGAAATTCAAAACAGAAAAAATATAAAAGTATAAAAATTGGTGGGATATCAGCAATTGCCATCTATACGACAAAAGTTAAATCGTGAATCTTTATCGAGGACAAAAAGAAAAAATTTTTTTTAATTTTATGATAGGTTCAGAAGTGATTTTATAATCAAAACGATGTTAACTTTAACTTCTTTAGCTAAACAAAGAAAGCTTAAAACATATTTCCAAAGAGGAAATGCACTGAAAATTTAAAAAAAATGGAAAATTATATCAATGCATATTAAAAGATAATTATAAAATCAATATTAAAATCTTTAAAACATTTTTTATAGAAACAATTGGGGCTTTAAGCGCCTTCTAAATAAAATCCCTTTTGGGGAAGTCTTTGGGCCCAGAATGGCAATTTTTTCCCAAACCCAACTCAAGAAGAAGGGATTATGCAGATTAGGGTTTTTTGGACTTTTATTCGCGTTCGCTCAAAGGGGTTTTTGGGGGTTAATGGTCTGCAAGTTTTTTTAGAGGAAAAAAGGTTCTAGACGTGATGGCGAACCTATGATCCGTGGGTCGACACCCCGCGTTTTAACACCCCGATTGCGGGGAAAACCCTTTTTTGCTTATGTGGGTTTTTTATTTTTTCTAATTTATGTGGATTATTTATATTCTATTTGTTTTTTAACCCCGCATTGACAAAAAAGCAAAATTTTAAAAGATTCATAACCTTGTTTATCATTACAGTTAAAATTGCAAAAGACAAAAATTATTTGAAAATATGTAGTATTTGAAAAAAAAAGGAAAAAAATCAAATGAGTATAATTTTACTAACATTTTATTTGTTGAAAAAAAATCGACAAAGCAAAGCAAATAACCATATTTAAAGCACTTCCTTCGAATAAAATTCACTTTTGTAAGGTTACGTTCAGTTATGCTTATAGAAAAAGAGTTCCATAGCGCCCGTTTTTACCCGTTAAGGCAATTGAATTTTAAAGTTGTTTTGTTTTAAAAATATACTCAGTTAAAAATTTTTAAACTTAACTCTGGTACAAATGGGCATTAGTGACCCTCGAGCTAGTACTAAAAAATATGAACAAAATTTGACCTACATCTCAAAAAGGTTCGCCATCCCTGTTCTAGGAAGTGCTAGGGGAGTTCTATGAGTGTTAAGTGAAGTTCTAAGAAGGAGAGTGCTAAGAGTGTGTTCGAATCACGAAGATTATTCATTTGCCGGATCAAGTTGGATCAAGTATTATATTGACGATATAAGGACTGGTAGCTGTTCGCCGTGGATTAGCGGCAAGATAGATTATATTAAACTTTAATACTAGAGCGGATTCTAGTAAGTTAGGGATCATCTGTAAATATAGATTCGGTGGTTTATTGCGCTATTTGTTAGAATTGTAGTTTATGTCTCATCACACTCCCTGATCATAAGCCTCCTAGACTTGTGTTGCTTTGCTGAATATAAATTGAGATACAATAAACTAATTTTAGAATGGAATCTCTGAGTGGTCAGTCTTTTATCCCCTCAAACTTAGGTCGCGTGGATGACGAAGAGATGATACCCACAGCCCGTGGGCTATCACAAAATTATAATGAGAAACAACTAAGAACCAAATAAATGAATACTAAAAGTCATAAATACAGTTGGACTTCTAAATAACGAAGTCGCTAAATCCCGAAAAAAAGTTCGTAATATGGAAAATTCGTTATATAGAGGCTCATCTTTCAATTTCTTTACAAACCACATAAAACAAACTTTAAACACTATATATTTTAAAAAAGTAATTATTCACACCTTTTTGTTAACTAATAATATTTATTTTATATATCTTACCTTTAAAAAAAAGAAAGAAAAGAACGAAAGAAAAACTGCAGTGAAAGTTTCTTGGCAGCTTTATCCACTTCCAGAACAAACACTTACGTTTTGACATTTTTGAGCTACCAGAAAAGATCAACAGTACGACTGATCAACACTACAAATAAACAGAGTTCAAGGACACAGGGATGCGAACCAACTTTACTGGGGGTGAAAGAGAATATCGAAGATGTTTCCATGGACGATGGGGTTAAAAGGTTGCACTTCATCGATGAAGCCCCCAGAATTATATTGCTCTCAGAGAGCTTAATAAAGTACTTAATAAAACCAGTTCAAGATGTATGACCACCGTAAAATGAGTTTAAGAAAATGTCCAGAAATACTTTGAAAATAAGAATAGAAAAATTGAATTCCAAGAGAAAAAGTTCGTTACATTGAAAATGCACCTCGCTATAAGAGGGTTATTTTACGAAGAAAATCGCGAAATGTTCTTGGTTCCAGGAAAAATAGAAAAATATATAGAAAAATTCGCAATGTAGAGATTCGTAATATGAAGGTTCGACTGTATAATAAAACAGTAAATTTATATATTATTAACATCTATTCCCTAACTGTGCATGCATAATCGCGGGAATCGAATTGCTGAAAAAATGTCTTATGGTGTGGCACGTTGAATCCTATTGGTAGATTGGTTTAGCATGCCACAGCTAAAAGGTTACCGACCCCTGATGTAGATTAATATGTTTATAAATGGTTCTTTGATTCTTCAGAAGCCCCCCTTAAAAAAAAAGGGTTCACTGAGAGTATCAGTATGCTAAAAGTGTTCTGTTACGTAATGAATCACGTCCAGACTTCGGCTATATGTAATTCTATTCGTAATATGGAGGTTCGACTGTATATAAATCAGTCACAAAAATCAACTATTATAACTACAAAATCAATATTAAAAACCATGAAACATATCTTATAGCAAGCAAATCATACAGATAAAGAACTAAATAAACTGACTATAACTGATTAACTGTTAACTGATCTTCAAAACGTGGCTGAATTTTAGAAAAAAAAAAAAACTACACATTTTGTCGCAGATTTTTGTCCGCTGAAGTGTGAAGGTTCGCCAAAAGATAAAACATTTTCTTAAAATATATTATAGATTAAGCACTAATTTAAATATCTATAGTATCAATCTTATACTTACCATTAACTTAAGCGGTCAATTTTCCACCCCAAAATGCTCCGAAAAAAGACACATTTTTTTATTGCATATAACTAAGCATAATCCGCGTCAGACTTTCCACCTGACCGGAATATCTGCTCATGCACCTCAGGGCCCAAGGTCGCGTATACTTAGTTGGGCACAGTGGGCCTTGTCCCTCATGGGATGTTGCACCACTGAGTTAAGTTAACTTTAGCATAATACTTAACGGAATGCGAAAATGGAAGAATTTTATCTCAATTTTCAATCTTAAAATTTTCACACTATTTCTTATTTTATAATTGTGGAACACAAAAACCTCTAAATGTTTGCTTTTTATAAGTACACTCAGCTTTCTATGCAGATTTTCATATATCTTTAAAAGATATTCCTCTGTACTTACAAAAGTATTTCATGTTCGTACTTTTTTCAAACGGTTGAGGATTTTGTGTGTGTGGGCATATATATATATGCACACATAATTGGAAGCATGGCGTAATACTATGTCTTACATTGCAATGGGGATAGAGATAATATCGGCTTTTTTGGATTATCTTTCCATTTTCATTTCTTCTCAAGTAACAAACACGGCCGCGGTAGCCTAGTGGTCAAGGTAACGGACGCGTGTCCGGCGTGTCATGAGATCCAGCCTAGTACCACTGAAGATTCTGCCATGTTGGGGAACGATGCACGTTTAATCTGTCGAGAGCTCAAATGTCCTCCCGTGGGTATGGGGTGGAATTTAGGACAAAGGGGTGAAAGCTCAAGTATCCTTCTCATATCATAACTTCGGCTCACAATTAAAAAGTCCGTCGCCGATAGCCCTTGCGCTGCTTTAGATTTCGATATTAATAAACATTCTCTATGATCAAGATCGTCTTAAGACTTTTTGAAGCCCTTGGCCCTTACGCAGAAGTAGACCCTGGGACCCTACACAAATGTAGGCCCCACCTATGACCTATAAAAGTAGGTAGTGTATAGCATACGTTGTCAAATACTACTACAAGCCCTTAATAAATAAATATGTATCACTTATACAATCGTCAAATTGGCTCGACCTTCTGCTGCCTTTTGACTGTATGAGTAATGGTGGTGTACGAGGGTAGGCCTATACAGGGACTGCGGTCATCACTGATTGATTGAATATTAACGTCGCACTGTGTCTACGGTCATCACATGTAGCCAGTTGACATATCGTCCGAAATTTCTAGTTTTCCGCAGAATATAACCGGAAACAACATTTGGCCGTTGAAATTATTCGAAGCATGATCTTATTAAGGCTGATTCGAGAACAAGACGAAGCCCCCATCGTGGTCGAGGCCCTGGGCCCCGTTGGCCCATGCCTTAAGATGTACGTCCCTGTGTATGATTAGGAATTTTCCGATTTTCTCAAATTTCAAATCTCACGTACAATTTAAATATATGTGCAAAACTGCATAAGTTATTAAGATATTCTTAACTCATGTTAAACACGTCATTTTTTTAAAGTGTGGTGGGGTTGATACACAAATGCATTAAAAGAGATCATTTATGTTGAATGGCATGATTCCTTCCTTCTGTCCTTCCTTGATGGCACGACAGCCCAGGGTGGGCCTTGGCCTTCTCAAGAAGCCTTTTTCAGGCCAGCCTTCTTTCTGCTAGTGTTCTCCAATTTCTAGTCCTCAAAACTAGGAGATCTTTTTCTAGGCCATCAATCCATCTGAGATTTGGCCTGCCCTTTCTTCGCGTGCCAATTGGTTGAGCATTGAAGACTTTTTTAGTGGTGCGGTCTTCGTTCATTCTGATAACATGACTTACCCATTTAATTCGCTGTATTTTGATGAAGTTGACAATGTCAGATTCCTTTATGATCGATAGAGCTCTAAATTTGATCTTCTTCACCATGTTCCCATTTCCTAAATTCCTCCAAAAATAAATCTTAAAATCTTCCATTCAGATACTTATGTGCTCTCATCTGGTCGAGACATGGACCCAGTTTCACATGGAAAAGTTAATACTGATCTTAAAAGACCTTTATACAATAGAACCTTTATTTTTCTATTGATAAAATTTTATTTCATATATTTTAGTATTCCATAAAGAAATCTATTATTAGTCATAGTAATTCTCTTTTGGATTTCAGTAGTACAATCGTTTCTATTGTTAATTTCCAAACCCAAATAAGTGAAGCTGTCAACAACTTCAAAATTATACTCTTCAATTTTAAAATGGGAATTGTTAAAACATGATTTATTGCAAAGCATGTACTTGGTCTTATTCTCATTGATTTTCAGTCCCATCCTGAGGCCTCTTTATCTAAAGATAAGAAGACTTGTCTTAGTGCGGAGGGTGTTCAAGCAATGATATCAATGTCATCAGCAAAGGCCAACAATTTTATTGATTTATTAAAGATATTTCCTCTGGTATTGATATTGGAATCTCTTACCCTTTTTCTAATGCTAGATTAAAGAGAAGAAACACTAGTGCTCTCCCTGTCGGGCACCATTTTTTATTTTCAATGGGTCCGAAAGATCATTCTGCACCTTGACTACGATCTTTGTCTCACTTAAAAAATGTCAGGATTATCAAACCTAATAACTTATCAGGGATTTTAAACTTTTTCATGGTTGCAATAAGAGCCTTTCTGTTGATGCTATCATAAGCGGTTTTAAAATCAATAAAGAGGTGATACGTGTCAATTCCAAATTCTCTTGTTTCCTCCAAAATCTGACGGATGTTGAAAATCTGCTCTGCAGTGGATCTTCCTTGAATGGCATGATAGGCTTTCAAAAATGTGAAATGTAAGAATTTGGAGTATCATCTGAGCAAACCATATAATAAGATCGTTTTATCGCTCAAAAATTTAGTCCCTGAGCTTTTCTACCCTCCTACTTTTGTTGAGGCTACAAGAAAATTTCTACAATTTCTTGCTACAGAAATAAAAGAGAACCGGGATAAATAAAATCTAACATTCTCTTTCACTGGACCACTTCTGAGAAAAATTCCATCTGCCAAGCCTTCGTGTAGCTTTTTTGTGCGACGTTTATTACAGTCAATCAACCAATAGACGAAGGGGTTATTTTCATTTACAAGCAAATAATATTCTGAATGGATTTTTCCCATCCCAAGTGTTATCTGTCTTTCACTCCAAACAATCTTTTTGTCAAACCGCTTTGAATGAAAAGTTTTTCCTGCTTTCTGATCACATACCACTCCTTGTTTTCTTATTATTTTGAGTAATTTTACCAGCTTTTAAACTTTTTTTACTGTGGGTCCAGTGACATACTATTTTATAAACGTAGAAAGAAACTCTTAATATGACCATTAATAACCTTTTACGACTTTTTGCTTACACACGTCCGGGCCCCTGTAGCTAGGCGGAGGGGGCCTGTAACATTGATACTGGCCTCCTGATAAGGCAGGCTACACCCCTGATGAGAAGGAATGTTCTTCAGAATTTGAAATCCATTCTTATTTTTCTCGAACTATGTAATGATATTGGGAAATCGAGACTTATTTTGATTTTTCAATAACTATTTAAAATTCAGCACATTTGTTAAACCTATTATAAATTTTATTTTGAGAAATTCACAAAAAATTTTGCTTGCTCGAAAGAATTATAGGTGGCCTGCGGCCGCCGAAGCAAAGCGCTGCACACCTGTTAGGATCGGCCCTTCCAAGATGTAAAAAAATTTCTTTGACATAAAGTATATAGTATTTTTGAGAATGTATTTGTAAATCTTACATTTAAGTTCTCTCATATTTATTTTAAAATTGAAAATACTTACCGTAAAATCCGGCGTAAAACACAAACCGGTGTATAACGCTCAGCCATACTTTCAAGCTGTAATTTTTAATTTTTAGGTATACTCGCCGTATAACGCCTACTCCCTTTTTTATGAAGAAAACTGAAATGTTTGAGCTAATACTTTTATGTTTTGAAGTAATTTATTCCAGGCATTATCCTAAACTTTTGAAAAACTAGCGTACTTTTAGAACTATAACTTCTTGAGTTCATAAGAAATGTCATTTCATTTAGATAAGCAATATATTTCGATATACAGAGAAGTCTAATTTCTTTTTTATGTTCATCTCTTTTTTTTTAAGGTTATCCGTTTTATACCCAGTGTATAACACGCACCCGTAAATTTCGATCTTCTTTTTGTGTTAAAAGTGCGCGTTATACGCCGGATTTTACAGTATATTTCCTGAGTAGAAGTACAAAGTAAGTACCAGTTTTATAATATTTCGACGAAAAATTGAAAATGTTCAACATTTTCCTCAACACCACCAACATTATATTCACAAATAGACGAAGGATTCAAATTAAGTCTGCTTAAATAAATTTTAACAAACAATTTTGATATATATGTCCATTATTTCTTTCCCTTTTATTCTAGATATTTATTAGCTTTACAGGAATTTATCTTTAATCCTTATCAAAAGTTTATTGACTTATACATCCTAGATTTAAGCTTTTCTGGATAGTTTAATTAAAAAAATTTACACAAAAAATTATGTTTTTAAAATTTAATATAATAATTAATGTAATAATTTCTCAATTGTTGTTTTGATTATTTGTGTAATTTAACCATATGTATCTAATAAGTATTTTATTGATTTACATTGCTTAACTGCCCACAGTAATTTATTATTGGGCGTAGTTAAATTATGTATATTCTCAAGTTTCCTTGCAAAAAAATCTTTTAAGTGTAAATTGTTTACAATTATAACTATATAATTGTAGCATTAACTGTAAGCGTAAAATTTGTAAATAAATTATTCAAAATATTTTATATAAAATGAATATGAAAATGGTTTGCTTTAGTTCTATTTATGGAATGATAGCTTTTAGTACACATGCATTATTTAGAAGTTGATTTCAAAAATATGAATATCCCATGCAGTATTTTAGAAACTGCACATAGTTGTTCTTATATATAAATAAAACCATAGTAAAATTGAGAATTGTAATATTATAATAAAACAATGTGGCAACAGTGATAACAACAAATTAAGTTGAATATATTTGATTTCTCTTAACTGTATGATAGCTTATCTTTTTTTTTCACAATTCCTACTGTTGGTTCACATTCTCCCTATGTAAATTTATTTATACATCTTGTACAAATTTTCAATCGTTGATAAAATACCTTTTATTCATCCACTTAAGTTCAAATACATTTTTAAATTGGTAGTGGATAACACTTGATGTTAATGCAGTTTTTGAAATATTAATTCATTAATTTAATTTAATTAATTAATTATAGTTCAGGAATATATTTCAGTCGACTTTTTTGCTCTAGATGGCAGCACCATTGAATGAAACAGCTTTTGTTACATTTATGATGAAGATTTAACTTAACCTGAATAATCATATACTAGTTAAACGTCAGCATTTATTTTACACTGGCTTAAAGATAAATTCTTACCTATTATATTCAGCTTTTTTTTAAAAAAATGGTGGATATGACTCTCGGCTTGTAACCGAGTTGGTTCGGGTTCGAGTCCCGAGTAAGGCATGGTTGTATTTTCATCGGAAAAGACGTCGGACTTTACGCCTGTAATGTATTCCCGTCTCGAAAGGAAAGCAGCGCACCCCTTCTGTTATATCCTGGGATCATCATTTGTAATAAATATCTACACTCTTCTGTTTGTATCATATGTTTCTGTTCTTCCACTCGTATTTCATATGTATCCCAGGATAAAACACACACAACAACAACATTTAAAAATGTAATTTCAAATTTAATGTAGTAAAAAAGCTTTGAATGTAATTTTAAATGGTGTTTTGCCGCTGAATATGGTGATTTTGTCATATTTATATACAGTCTGACCTCTATATAACAATGTCGCTAAGTCCTGGAAAAAAGTTCGTTATATGGAGAATTATTATATAGAGGTTCATCTTTTAATGTACTTTATATAAACCACATAAAATTAATTTTAAATTCATAAACACTATACATTAAAAAAAGTAATTATTTTCCTTTTAAAAATAAAATGTATATTGTTAATAATCTACTCGAAAAAGAAGATGCAAGAAAACACGAAAAAAGAATGTCGAAGAATTCTTGCATTGAATAAGAAAAAATTTTACAATAAAATTTACATTTTAAATTTAAAGCATGCAATAAGTAAAAATAATTTTTTATAATTGACACGGGGACAATCACTGAATTGTAAGAGGATATCGAAGCAATTTTTTATTCTTGTTTTAGATTACGCTTAAAATCACGTCTGAGGCTAATGTAATTAGTGAATATTTTTATCGATAGATCCATTTTTAAAATTGTGATGAAAAGACTTCCTATCATTTTTAATTTCTTTTCAGGAAATGAAAAAAGCTTTCCGAAAATTTTTTTTCCTGGGACGTGTATATCCCTCCCTCTCCGAAGGTGTAATGAAGCACATCAAAATCATTTTTTCAGAATTTTGAAACCTAGCTATGCGGTAAATATGTTCTCTGGTATATAGACTCGAGCCTAATACAGCTGAAGACTCGCCATCCAAAGAGGGCCGATGCACCTTAAATATTTTGAGGCTCAAATGTCTTCCCTCTGGTGTGGAGTAGAAGTTAAGAGAGGAGGATACTATGTCAGGTGTGGTATCTTCTCTATTTACCTTCTACCCTTCTTCTCCATATAATCAACTACTTCTCAATATAATCAATTCAAACACAATTGTCTTGATTATGACTACAATCAAATAAACACTGTCCGTCGTGTTAAAATACTCCCAAGAAACTCTATTTTAGGTACAGCAAACCGCATGCCATACGTCGGCTCTCCATCAAATTAACTTGCTTTCCTTAAGACCAAATCCCAGTCAAGTGCTCCACGCTTTCAAAAACAACCAAGGACCGTCGCGCTCGAGGTAAAAAAACCCTCTCCTCTCAAAACACAGTAACCCCTCACCCCCGCAGGTGTGGGAACGTCGTCAACTCCTAAAGAATCTACCGCCAAACAGTAGTCAGACAGTACATTAGGTCCTCGTCACTTGACCATGGTTCAAAATTAGCCCTCGTGGAGCATTATAATGCGATGTTAATAGAGCTCACACCCTGGAATGTAGAAGGAAAAAATGAAATAAATCAATTTTTATGTTAAATACTGCCACAAGAGGAATGTTTATGTATTTGAGCTTTTTTTTATGATAAAAAGACAAAGCAATTTTTATTAAAGAAAAACGGGCTTTTTAGTACTTTTTAACATTTATTGCGAAGAGAGGACACCATCTGTTGTTGTTGTTGCTCATGCCACCTGTCTGACCTAGTCAGATCGAGGCCCACGAAATTCATCGTGGCAATGGACTAGATGTGCGTATGTCGTTGGTCTTAGCCTTGAGCACCATACAGGTGACAGTACCATTTAGCTCGGTGAAATTCCCGAAGGAAGATAGAATATTACGATAGATGGCGCCACCATCTATCTCCACCTCCACAATTTAGGCATGAAACTGAAGTAGAGGGATATTTTCTCCAGTTCCCTGGACTCGTGATTCAGCCACAAGACTTTCGAGCCCACTTATATAACGAGCACGTACTCCGTGTGTACTCGGAGGGTATTTGGCAATACGGGCATCGAACCCAGGCCTTCCGGTCCGGAGTCCGGTGCTCTAACCACTAGGCTACCCACGGCCCTGGACACCATCTAAATTACACTGGTAATTTATTATAAATTAAGGAAAAATCACAAAAATAGCGATAATTTGCTCCAAAATAAACCAATCTCAATAATTTTGAATATGTTGGTAAGTAAAAGAAGTTCTCTGAACGCGATATTACACTATGCAACATAGTGGCGACGTAGTCGGAATATGTCACTTGCGAGGAGCATAAAAATGGATGTCTCAGAGCAAGGTGGCAATTGTCGCTGCATGTCTAAGATTAGAAATCTGGTATAGCGAAATTGTAACGATGATCTCCAGGATTTTTTCATCGAAGAATGTATTTTTTGGGGACAGAGGCGGACAAAGTAAAAAAAGGGGCTAGATAGTAAAGTGTGAGTCCTTCTGGGATTCATAGATTTTGACAACAATTTTCCCGCGGATTTGGCATCCAGAAGGTTCAGTCAAAGACGGCCACACGCTATCACGAGTGCTGATGACCAATATTTGCTATTATGCTCATGAAGGAATAGAACCTAAACTCTGGCTCCCTCGCTGCAATCTCCAGAAGGTTGGTATCAAGATCAATCATGCGTTGAAGATTTCATGAACGTAGTCTTTAATACGAGGTGACCGGCCATATGCGTCCCGTTTACATCACGTCATAAGTGGGAACGTTTGCAGTGGGCACGTCAACATGTCCAATAGACGCGTGGCCAATGGACGGTTGTTCTTTTTATGGATAAGTTCAGGATCAGCCTCGAAAGCGATAGTAGGCGTATTTTCATTTGGAGACATCCTGTAATTCGTTTTCATCCATGGCACATCCTATAAAAATGCTAAAACCCCGAGTCTGTGTTTTGGGGGGAACGCACAGACCCCCCCGTTTTCCCCTGGGAAATGTCAATGCTTTCATGTATGGAGGTTTCATCCTGGGTGCTCATATTCACCCTTTGCCGGAGCAATAGGTGATGCTTTCGTGCTACAGGTGAGAATGCGAAATCACACAGGGCTCGCATCGTGAATGCTTATCTTGAGCAGGAAACAATTCGGCGCATGTATTGGCTAGCTCGATCACCGGATCTTAACCCTATAGAGCATGTTTGGGACGCTCTAGGACGAAGTGTAGCTGCTCTCAGTCCCCCTCCTAGGACCCTAGGGACACTTTCAACTGCCTTGGAAGAGCAATGTGGTTCGCACTTCCTACAAAATTAATAGACCGCATAATTGAGAGCATCACACATTGCTGCATGCGCTGTATTGCTTCTCGGAAGGATCATACCTTGTGTTAAAAGTACCTTTCCTATGCCAAACTGACACATCTGGTCTGTTCATTGAATACGTATGATAACTTCTACAACACCCTAGTTGTCTGAGGATTTCTTTTTATGTTATTTTATACTTTTCTATGTGTTGTATAATTTGTATAAGTTTCATTAAATTCGACTCATACCTTTTTGAGTTATCGTTATTTTTGTGATTGTTCTGTAATTTATGTTAACTAGTATGGTTGCAAGAAAGAGCATTGGTACATATAGCAACTTCTTTAGTATTAAGTTTAAAAAAAGAGAAAAAATTAGTGTCGAAATGATATTGCACGATAAAGAGGAAGACGGTGAAAAACTTGGATCTGACTGATTCAGCTGTGTTATGAAAAAAGAAAGTTCGGGTTATGAAATGCTGCATAACACACATTGTACTGTACAGCGCTTACTTACAGTAATCATTTTGTTTTTGGTTATTTAAACTGTAGCAAAATTATTTTATTTTGAGACTAAAATCATCTAACCCTAACTAAGTATTTTTCCATTTTTTTCGAAAATTCAACCCCGTTGTGGCAATATTAAATTTTGAAATTATTTTTATAAAACTATTTTTCTTCTATAATCTCCATTCCAGAGAACAACTTTTCCCCATAGGTAGGTTTTATTTAATGATGATTTTTTTTTCTGCTCCAAACCATGATCCCCTCTAATAAGCAACTGTGGTGACATATTACAAAAACAATATTCGCACTACGGAGAAGGATAAAAACTACTCAACTTTTGATGTAACGTTTATTGTGTTCTGTTTACATTTTTTCCGGCAGCTAGTCAGCCATTGATGTCCGCTCTCTATGTATGCATCACATCTCTTTACCAAAATTCATTTAACCTTAATATCATTGTAAATAAAATCATTTCCTTCACAACCAAAGTTTTCTAATACATGGGTGGCCAACCCACGGCCCGTGAGATTCATTTCAACTTTATAAAATATTATTATTTTGCGCAATATTTTTGTTTTTACTGTAGTTTTCTGTATCAGATATATCCCATAACCGTTTCTATTTTATTAAGTTGCTTCTGTTTTTATATATAGTACTTAGAAGTGAGCAGTATTGCATTGCACACACACAGTGACCCTCCTCAGCATCACGCTTGATTCCTGTAACTTTATTGCCCTGCTTATTGCTAGAGCTAGGCATATTTGATCATTGCATTATTATTATTAAATTATCTATGTTTGTGTACATGAAAAATAAAGAAAACAATAATAATAATTGATTCTGTTTTAAATTTTCACTCCAATAAATGTTTATAATGGGTCCAAATCTATTATAAAGATATATATTTTTATATGCGGTCCACGAGATTGTAATGTTTTCTGAAGCGGCCGCAAGGTCATTTGGGTTGGCCACCCATGTTCTAATACATCTGCGCAATATTCATTTAATGCGCAATTCTTTGAATTAACCATTAATTTTACCGATAGTCCTATTCTTATGTCCCACCACGCCAAAAGCCCTCGTGTAGCTTAACAGTGCGACGTTAATATTCAATTCTTATGTCCCACCTTAGGTAATACCTTAAGGGGACATGGTATGATTTAAGCAAAAAATTTTAATTTAGGGATTTTCAAAATTTTTTTGGTTGCCTCCTATGTGTGTATACTATGTAAAACAGATTTTGTGCTCAAAATTTAATAAAAAGTTAGCCATTTTTAATTTTTTAAGGAAAAAACTTAAAATTTGCGAAGTGATTTTAAAATGCTACTCCTCCTACAAAAATTTACGTACACGCATGAAATTTGATTTGCAAGTACATCCAACTATGTATATAATAAAAGTTGTGTGTGGTATGGGTTTTGGTATTACGATTGGTATTTGTGCAATACTTCTTTTTATGAATCCTTATTGAAAATTCCTAAAAAAATTTAAAAATTCGAACTTCAATTATTTTTTAAAAAATAAGTATTGCTTTGATTAAAAAATGCATACCAACTTTTGTTACATGTACTATTAACAATAGGTAAAAAAAAAATTCAAAGCATTAGGTACAATAGAAAAAAGCCTTAGCATTTTAAATGAAGACAAACTAGTTATTTTACCTTTCTGAGATAAGTAAGTTTGAAGTTTTGATTTGCCATAGAGATGTGAATAAAAATGAATGTAAAAGCTATTATAATTCTGTGTTTTGTAAGTTTAGAGTTTTTAAATTTTGTGAGGTTATAGAAAAGTATATGAAGAATAATTTAGGCTAGAAAAATTAGATTTGATCTTTAGACCGATTTTTGTCAATTGAATCGTACTGTGTCCCCTTAACATCAAAAGTGAAAGCTTTTTGAAAATTTTGGGAATTTTCAGAACACTATGACGGCCCCTCTTTAGGATACGTCACTAAATTTATCTTAAAACCATCTTATGCTTGAAGATTTCAATTCATTTTCGACCTCTCTTTTTTACGCCTTTGCTATTATTCTTCTTAGCTCCATTTGCTCCCCCAAAACTTTCACCTGCACTTTTACAGGAATACCGCCCCGAGATGATGTCGGTGGCTTTGTCCATAGCTCGGACTTGTTCTCCTTGACATATTGACGGGCTATTAAATCAGCCGGCTTCATCTGAGTACTAATTCAATGGAAAATGGAGGACCACGCGAAAGGCTTTGTTCCCACATCTCAAACTATTAAGGGACGGAATGAATCTAGGTCTGCAGAAACCACATCGGACATCACGTTTTGTGACTCCATTACCGCTTAAAGATAAACACGTGGAGCGGAAGTCGAAGTTTAGTGTTCTTTTAAATTGCTTTAGTTTATGATAATATCTGGTAAAGATTGATTTGTCACCTGCAAGACCTACTTAGGTCTAATTATAATTCAAAATTGTTGTATGCAATTTTTATAAGTTATGAAGGCTTACAAAATCTCGGATAACACCTGGATGGCCGTGCTTGGGAGTTCCTGAAAAATAAGAAATTAATTATTATTTTTTTATATACATATATATATTAACCCTCAACGTTTCCTCCTATAAAAAGATAGTTTTTAAATAATATACGTCAGCGATTCTCAAAATGTGGGCCGCGCCCCCTTAGAGGGGCGTGATAATGCTACGTGGGGGACGCGAGCCTATCGAAAAGTCTAAAATAAAGGATTATTTAAAAAATTATTAGTTTACTGAAAAGAGAAGCAAAACAAACTACTATATCCTGATGTAATAAAAAGACAAGTAATATTGTAACGTCGTCAGTAGTTAGCAAACGAGAAAATTTGTCACAGCCTCATTTCAAAATTAAAGCAGAATTTATTTGCTTCATATGTTACTAAAAAGTCCAATAAATATGCCAAACCGGGCGGACCGTCTATTTCTCTCGGGAGTTCAATCCTTATTCCGAAAGGCACTCGACAATCCCTTGCTTTTCCGGGCTCCTCTCCAGTTTACACCATCCAGGGCTCTATCTCTGTTTCCATCCAGGGCTCCATCTCTCTCACTTCAGGTTTCTTCCTCTCCGTCCAAGTTTTTCTCCTCTTCCTCCGTCCCTCCTCTTTTTCTCAAAATTCACCCCTTTTAAACACCAGGAGCGGGTTCGCAACTCGCCCCTCGTCTTCCTCATTGGCAGGTCAAAAAAGGTCTGCCCTCGTCCCTGGGCCACTTTCGTCTCCCATTTGCGCGGCAAACACAAACACATTCCTCGTCTGTCTGGAATCCAATGGCACCTTAATTTTCATCCAACTTCTGAAACTCCCATTCATCTCACCACCTGGGCCTCATAGCCCTATTCTCTAGGCACCGACTTTCATACAGGCTTCACCTATTCAGGACTTTCATACAGGAATGCCTATTGTCACCGGCATTCTTTAGCCATTGTAAATTCCAGACTCGATGTCTGCGTTTGTCCGAGGCCAGACAATACACAATGACCCCATAGCCACGTGCTCTTGTCACTCAACGTCTGTTTGGGGCCATAAAACTTCAGATGAATAGATGGGTGAGGTTCACCCCAATCGAAGACGTCACAATTTTAATTTAATTCCTACGTAGGTCAACAATGAAAAATTCATTTTAGAAACTTTTTATTAAATAGTTACAATTAATATATATAAATATGTATGTACACATGAGACAGAATCCCAATATTAAGTGACAAAACAGAATGTGATTTTCCTTGAAATTTTCCATTCTATACTTGGTGATGGGCTATTTTTTTTATTTGTTACTAATTATTCATTAATTAAATTTAATTATTCTAATAAAGTTGTATAGTAAAAAAGAAATCACATTCTCTAAAATTAGGCCATCCTGGGTGGGATTAGAAGTCCAACGCGCTACCCATTGCCTTACAGGGACACAACGAAAGATTTTCCTTTCTATATATGCTGTTGGACTATTGTTTCTGTTTGCTACTATTTTTTCATTTTTTGATTTAATTAATGAATTAATCTTTGAAAAAAAACTGTATTGACATCAAGTGTACTACAAGTTTAAAAAATGTATTTGAACTTGAGTGAATGAAAAAAAAAAGTATTTTATTAACGATTGAAAATTTGAACAAGATATATATATATATGTATATATATATATAGGGAGTGTGAACTAATAGTACAGGAATTGAAAAATAAAATATGTATTACTTAAAAGTAACATATAAAAAATTTAATATTTATCTTGATAATTTATACGATTTATAATTAAAGTCATTTTGTAGATTTAGCGTCAAAGTACATTATTACTGTAGGCATTGTATGGGGGCGATGAAAATTATGATTAAAAATTGAGTCGCATGTATTAAAAGTTTGAGAAGCACTCATGTACTTGCTTTAAGAAAATCAATTTATAGTTACTTTATTTTTTCTCTCTTTTTCTAATATAATAACTGTAGCTATATATTAAAAAAAAGAGAATCTGTAACATTAAACTGTAAATGTATGTGAAAATTTCAAAATTTATGTCATTTTTTTTTAAAAAAAGCTATAAATAATTCTTTATTAAATATATGTAATAATCCCCTTAAATTTTCTCTCGAGGGATTTTACTTAATTCATAATGGTTGTGAGCCCTCCAAGGTTTGTGATAGTTAATTATTAGTTTACCCTCCTAACGGGAAGTATATTACTAACCACAACCTTAAACTAAACTCAGTGGCACAACAGCCTATGAGGACCAAGGCTTACTGTGCCCATCTTAGTATATGTAACCATTGGGCGCTGAGGTGCATGAGCAGATGTCCCGATCAAGTGGTCTGGAGCGAAACCCCCAATGTTTAATCCCCAAGCAACCTTGGTACTCATTTGTCGACCCACTGAAGGGATGAAAGGCTGAGTCGACCTTGCCCAGCCCGTGAATAGAATCTCACACCTGTGGTTTTACAGCTCAACCACAACCTTATCTCTTTAAAAAATGTTAAGTTCTCGTTTTTTTTTAAAATAAGATACAGTATTGCATCATCCACGTATTCTGACCAATTACAAAAGTCTTTATCGGAAATCATATGATTCTAAAAGCTTCCGGTTGCGGAAAAGCTATGAAACCTGAGATCTCAACGTGCAGAGAATGCTTTTGTGTATTGTATTAATGACCACGTGTCTTAGTGTTGTGTTTGTTTTGATTAACTAAATAAATGGGCAACTAAAATTACAAGAAGTCTCCTCAATCTTTTAATGCCTGCAACAAATCAATAGATTTCCCCTTTAAAAATGGTTT
This sequence comes from Trichonephila inaurata madagascariensis, assembly GCA_019973955.1. Lineage (NCBI taxonomy): Eukaryota > Metazoa > Arthropoda > Arachnida > Araneae > Nephilidae > Trichonephila > Trichonephila inaurata. The sequence continues at coordinate 17,755 of BMAV01022826.1, forward strand.
TAATCCAAAAGCGAGATCTTTTAGTATATAATTTTAAAAAAATTTTGTGGGATAAATCAATGCATAGAGAGAAAAAAAAAGGGGGGTTTAAAACAATGTAATAGAATTTTTTTAACAAATGTATAATAATAAATAATTTCCATTTTATCACAACAAATTATTACACTTGTTTTACAAATATTAAAAGGCTTTTATATATATTAAAGAGAAAAGCACGTAAAGCCTATTACGTCTTTTATAATACAGAATCCAAAATCTCTGTGGAATCTAAATTCTTATAAAAATTTTAATTACATGCTCTCTCTCTCTATATATATACATAAACCTTATGTTGATTCTAAGAACAATGAGTAAAATCTAAACAGGGTTTCCCCCAAATTTTTTTTTTTCTCATAGCCCCCTTGCCGTGTTTTCGGTATAGTAGACCCTGTAATTAATATTAAATTTTTTTGAAAATTTATCAATTTAAAAATTTTTTTGTCAGCTAGTACTACTACTGCTTTTTTTAAAAAAAAATTTAAATTTGGAAGGAAAAATTTTGCATTGTTAATTTAAATTTAAAATAAAAGTTAATTAATATATAAAATAACCAAACAACAAAAAATTGATTTGAATGGGAGTAATGAATCGGGTGCTACAAAAACAAATTTTCAACATTTAGTATGAATCTTGTCAGGTTTGACCAAACCCCTTTGGTTGTGTGTAGTTTCTTTTTTGTTTTCGAGATTGGCCTGCGCTGAAACTTTTTATAGGAAAAATAATTAAAACCCTCAGGATATTCCAATTTCGAGACAAATAACAATTTGCCTTTTTAAAAAAAATTCCCGCACCGTTTCTAAACTTTAAAATCGTCACTGGTGCATAAGATAGTTCCTGTTTTCTTGACATTTTTTTTCTTCTTTTTTTTCATTATAACCATATAAATTCACTGCTTACTGTGGATTACTATAGTCAAAGTATTCTCAAACCAAGTTTCAAAACGTAAATAAAAGGCAGTTAAATGTTGACAGATTGTCTGGGTTAATTTGAGAAAATTCCGGATCTCCAGTATTATACTTCTTCAGTTTAACTCTAGAAAGAAACGCTGAAATGGTTCCAGTTTTTAAAAAATTTATGCTGTCATCTTGTAAGGGCAAATTAACCTCATTAAATTTAGTAAATAAATCTGTTAAATAAATAAAACTTGGTTTCCACTTGATTAAGTTTTCTTTTAATGTGAAGTCCCGATCTAGTTTAATGAGAGCCATTGTGACATCTCTTGCGTTCTTCTTCTAACATAACTCCTACGTTCTTTGACGGCCACGATTAATGGCAAAACTTTTCCCAAAACCCAAATCCAAGAAGTAAAACAAGCAAAAGCAAATAAGAAAACCCTTTTAAAAAAGGATAGAAAGTTTAGTGAGCATGGATGGAATTTAGAGGAAGCTATTTCAAAAAAAGGGAAGTGTAATTAGACGGCCTCCCCAGGAATCAGGGGGCGCCCACCCTCGCTAATCTATACAAGGTCTACTATTGCCCCGAGCCCATCAGTCTCCCAAGTAAGGGACCGTTGAGTATTCCTCCGGGAGGGAAAATTGTATTTGAACGCTAGTATATTATTGAATCGAGATTAGGCGGATCTTTTTTATATTGATAAGTGATCTAATTGCGCGATCTGGGGTTAAATTTAAAACGGCGTACTTTGGTTTTATTCCATAATATGTTTGTTCAATATCTAAGTAACTTAAGTTAAATTCTTAATAAAAATCATATTAAAAATTTTAGAAATTTTCATATATCCTTCCCCCTAATCCCCACCCAACTTACCGGGGAAAACCCAAGACATCTATCGAAGATGGCTATGTCGCACCATTTTCCCTAGACCCCGCTCACTGACTCCCAATTTTTTTTTTTTGACTTTGGGCCCCCGCGGTCGTCATAGACCATTTAAATCACTGTTTAAAAAGGGAAATAGCATATAATGAAAACAAGAGGGCGTATCCAGGAAATTATCTTGAAGAGTATATCGTTTTAATTTATAATAAAATTAATATGGTTACTTAGAATTTTTTTTTAATGACATACTTAACTATTAATAAAGGAATTTTATTTTTTTAATAAATTGCATATATACTTATTAAATATATTGTTTCAATATTTTTTGCGTATGTTTGTTTTGTGTGATATAATTACTTACAACATTTAACTTTGATGACCTCTTCTAGATCTGTACCTATTAGAGATGACTCCAGTGTTGCAGCAATGAATCGTTCCATTCTGATATATCATCTCTCTGTAACGGACTTCATATTTCATTTCATCCTACAAAGACGTTGAACGTATCGTCGGTAATGGAACATTTTTCCGAAGTATCAACAAGGGGAAGTTTGAATTCAAAGCTTCAGCTATTTTCCGTGGCTTCACACTTTGACTGTACCAGAACAGAAATAGAAGATTATATTTGTCACTTTTGTAAATAGAGTCGAAATAATGAATATAGTGAAAAATTACAAGATTTTATGAAGACTAATTAGTTTTCTTACGGTTTAAACCACATATTCCATATCACCTGACTATTCCATAATAACCTCCATTTCTACCTTTTTTAAATAAATTTCTTTACACAACCAAAAAATAAACACAGTATCTTTTTTATCACAGTGACAATTCTTTAAAAATAGTTATAATATAGTATGTACTCATGAGATGGTTTGGGAGATTTTTATCAAAAACCAGCAAAGAGAGAGAGTAATATATTATCAGGTTTTTCTTCCGCGTGTTGTATTAGGCTTAACTTCTCAACTCGGTGTTTTTTTTCCCCTATTATGTCGAAAGTTTCTGCTGTACGGAGAAGGTAGGATCCGTAAAGCATTGCTAACCCTAATTCGCTGGCCTAATTCAGTGACAGCTTTAGAAATCATAATAGGTCTCCAGTTTAATCCAAAGACTTTTTTGTATCTACATTTGTTGTGTCTGGTGAATTCCAATTTCTTCCTGCTTTAGCACTGTAGGTTCTAGTACTTCTTCACTGTTATTTTATATTATTATATATATATATATATATATATATATATATATATATATATATATAAATGGTATTCCGTAATACTCTCCTCTCATGTAGCTTAAATAGTGAGTTTGCAATCCTTTTTGAAATTTTTTTTAGTTTTAAAAAAGAATATAAACAAAAGAAAAGTAAATTGTTATGAACGTTTAGTTCTGTAACGTTAAAGTATAGAAAATTGCTTTAAAAATTCGAAGAACACTTTTATTTTTTAGGCTTAGTTGCGCTGACATCAAAACGTTGCAACTAGTCTGATGCCAAAATACGGACTGTTGCCAATCCTGTAAAATGGAGAAGGTTACAAAGAAATTGCTTCCAGATGTACGAGTATAAAAATAAATACAGTTAGCTTACATAAATTACAAAAAATAGTGAATTACAAATATCTAAAAATAAAATTATGAAATTCTTCTTAAAAATGAGTTATTTTTCAAAATATAACGTTCAATAAATTTTATTACATGTCCTGTTTGTTTATTAAACTCATTTGGCTCATGAAGCCATAAACTGGCAAAGAATTGAACAAATGTTGTCCCAACAAAGTTATACACGTATTTTAATTTTAAATAATTAGAATTTCTTCCTCCACATTTAGGCTTTATTTGTGGAGCAAGAAAATGTTTTCGTGACAGGTCATCTAAAACTTAATTTATCGAAGTTAAATTTACTCGAAATCCATAACTTAAATATCATTATTTATTTCTAGTTCACAACATTCCAACAATGGGATGAAATTTTTTATTCTTTGAAAAAGATATGAATATACGAATTTTATCAAGTTGACTTTGGCAACAGCTCTTATCTTTCAAGGATTTGGGGTTATTAGAACACTGACCTTGCCGGAGGGGGTGTCCAAAAGGTTAAAACACCTCTCGAAATGTATCAGATAATTTGAAGTTGTCTGTAGAGTAAAACAAGAAATACTTTTCAGATAACAATAAGCAACGAAATGAAAAAGTTTTAATAATCTCTTTATGCTATGCATCTTAATAAAATGCTATCCCAAATGTATATGGGACATGTGAAATAAAAAAATTTTTTAAAAAATCAAATATGCCAAAAACAAAAGAAAAGTTTATGTTTACTGGCCTTAAAATGTTAAGCCCAATTTGAAAAAAAAGAAATGGGAAATTTGGGAAGAATTGTGTTTCAACCCTTTATACGCACATTTTTTCCTAGTAATGTTATGTTGTATTTTAGAATTCAAGATTTTTTTTAAAAAAAAATTTTTTTACATTGATGAAAACTTAAGCAACAGGTGGGTTTATTGCCAAACTTCACAAAAAAATCATCTGAGAGACATAAAATTTGAAATGGGGGAGAGTATTATGTACGTAAAGGATGGAAAATCGGAGATAAAAAAGGAATCAACGCACACGGTATGGAATAAACAAAAAAAAATTTTTAAAGCTTTTGGGTATCTGCCCAGATTGTCTACCCAACGGAAGAAAAAAAAAGGGGATGTTCCTTAATATTATATCCCCCCTTTTTACTACAATGGTTGCTTTTTGCCCATATCCAAACCAGCTGGTGCCATTTTGAGGTAGGGTCCCCTTTCCTCAATCAACATCTGTTTGAGTTGTTGGTTGCTCCGATATTAAGCGTGTGGCAATCTTCTTTAAAAGCACCCCACACATGTTCGATGGGATTTAAATGTGGGAAAATCCAATCCATTAGTGTATCTTCACTTTCCGCAGCTCCTCAACGCAAAGGGATGGGCCGGCTTTGTATCCAAAAATGAAGTTCGGGCCAAATGGCACCGGAAAAGATGCACATGGGAAGAAGTCCCTCCAAGGGACCCGCGGTTAACCCCGTGAAAATGTGAAGCTCAGTTCCGCCGTTCAGATAATGCCAACCCGAAAGAACTCCGGACCACCGTAACGGGCTTTCCCCGATGTTTCTGGATAAAAACCGGGGCTGATTTTTCCCTCAAAACGCGTTGAAATCGCTTCTGGTCTGAACCGACTTTATCCGTAAAGGAACCGACTCCATTGATCAGTTTCCAGTTTTTTTGGGTCTCTGTCCCCCTGTAAACGTCTTTGGGGGCCCTTTCAACGGGAGGCAGCGTTGGGGCGCGGGAAAAGGGCTCCTTTGTGAAGGCGTCTGGCCCAGTAAACCGCTACCCTGTCGACCCGTTGCTGCCCCGAGGTTCTGAGCAAGGGGCTTGCGACTGTTGTGAACTTTTTCCCCGCAGAATGAAAAATCGGTCATCCCCTGATTGGCCCGGGCGGCCACACCAACCTTTTTAACAGCTGTACCGGGTTTGGAACGCTTTCCAAGCCGCAAACGACACTTTTGTTGATTCCGAACCTCGCTACACTGGTGACAGTACTCCCTCCCCTTTTCCGATCATGCTTCCCGGGGAAGTAACCAGATGATTTCTTTAGCCAAATTTTACGAAACCACTGGCACTTGGGAGAAAATGAGGTCCCTTTATTTTCCTTCACTTTAAAAGCGCGCGCCGACATCACGCGTTTTGCGCGCCTCCCCTCGCTTCTGACGTTTTGTTCCCGATATTTGCATAGCATGCGTTTCTTACCCCTGTTCCCCCCACGATCTCCAGACCTCCTTTTCTGCAAATTTTATGGCTATCTGCTAAATTTTTTTAAATTTTTGCTTAAGTTTTTTACACCAGTGTATTATTACTTAAAAATTAATTTGATTTTTTGAAAACCAAATCAAAATTAATTTTATTCATTTTGATTTTGTGGGGAATATCCGCTTACCGGGGAAATTATTTTAAATCTTTCATGCTGAATTTTGACAAAAAAAAATGCCCCCAGAGGGAAATAATTACAAATATTTTAGATAGACCTCCAAACTACAATTATTAAACAAAAGCTGGTGGGAATTTAATTTTAAACACTTTTTTTCCCCCACAAATAAAAGGGTTCCAAAGTTTTAAAAGTAGGTGTGCATACCATACTTCTGCGCATAATAGTTCAGGGAACGTTTTTTTCCCCCTGACCAGTGGCGAAAAGGGGGGGGCCCGGCCCCCAAAGCCCTTTATTTTTTTCCATTGATTATAATTGATATAGTTCATAAAAAATTTGATTTTTATTAATGATTAATTTTTTTAAATTTAAACTAAAAACAATAATTGGTTTTAGAGTTTTTTTTGAAAATCGTAAAAACAAAAGGGGCATGATACATGAATGGTGAACTTTCGACCCACCCCCGAAAAAATTTCCCGTGTGGCCCGCCCCGGACACAATGGTACAAGCTTTAGCACAATGGGAGATGATATGAGAATAGCGGACTTTTGATCCCAACCCCCCCCCCTTTTGAAAAATTCCTGTGTGCCTACTGCCCTGGACACAATGGGAGTTTTAAAAGTAGCTTTGCACAAGGGGAAAAGGCCGATATGAGAAAAAGCGGACTTTCGACCCTGGACCCCCATTTTAAAAAATTTCCCTTTCCCCTTACCCCCCACACAAGGGTTTAGCTTTAAGAGCTTTAGCACAATGGGAGCTTTTATATGAAAAACGGATTTTTCGATCCTGGCCCCCCCACCTTAAAAAATTCCCCTGGTGCGTTGCTGTTTTACTACAAAATAACTATAGTAAAATTTATTTTATAGTAGAAAAAATAAACACTGTAAATTTCTTCGATTGGGTGAACCTCCCCCATCTATTCATCTGAAGTTTTAGGGCCCCCAAAACCGTTGGGTGAAAAAGTGGCAAAGGGGGTTTGGCTTGTGTATTGTCTGGCCCCCGGACCCAGACATCGAGTCTGGAATTTTAAAACAAAAGGGGTGCCGGTAAATGGGTTTGGGACGTATAAGCGAAGCCTTTTGGAAAGTCAGCCCCTTAAAAGAATGGGGCTAAAAGGCCCAGGTGGGGGGAAAAAAGGAGTTTCAGAAGTTGGATGAGAATTATGGGCCCTTTTGGATTCTAGAAAAGAGGGGAAAAATGTGTTTGTTTTTTCCGCGCAAATGGGGGGGAAAAAAAGGGGGCCCGGGGGACGGGGGCCAAAACCTTTTTTGGCCTGCCAAAAAAGGAAAGACGAGGGGCGGGGTGGACCCCCCCCTGGTTTTTAAAAAAGGGGGTTAATTTTGAGGAGAAAAAGGGGCCCAAAGCGCTACGCAGATTTTAAAACCCCCTTTTTAAAAAACCCTTACAATAGAGCTCAAGCCAACCTAAAAATTTTTTAAAATTTATATAACGATTCTTTGGAATACTAGACGGGAAAGCTTTAAATACTTGACAATACCCTCCCGGGGCGGCTTTTTCAAAAAATAAAAGCCCCCCCATATTCCTACTTTTTAAAAATTCTACGGGCCCTGGCAAATACCAATCCGCAAAAGGCTAATCTTCTTCCCTTCGATTAATAAAAAAACTTCATTAGAAAATAACCCTAAGATATTTATGATCAAGACGACGGGGGTCGTCACCTTAGCTGTAAATAATTTTTCTCTCTACCCCCCCTTCCCCTCCTATTAAACCCGGGAGGGAAAAAAATTTAAACTTCTTTAAAAAATACTAACCCCAAAAAAGGCCCCCGGGAAAAATTTTTATTAAAAAAATGCTTTAAAAATTTTCCCCTATAAAAACTAATCCTCATTTTTACTATTTCTTGTCAATAAAATCCTAAAATTTTCATCACTTTCCTAATAACGGGGAAAGAAGCCATCATTTTCCTATAATTAAAGGGGGTTTAAAAATAAAAATCTTGCAAAAAAGTTATAGACCGATTTCTTTTATAAATTTTTAGGTAAATTAACTGAATACATAGTTTTTAATTAGGTTTAAAAAACTTCTTAACGAAAAAAATCAATTAAACCCCCAAATCAGAAAGGCTTCACAAATAAATTATCTACTTTTTACATCCCCTTTTTAAAGACTAAAAAGAAAATTTTTCCCCAAGGTTTTCCCAAAAAAAGGGGGAAAGAGAGGGGGTTGTTTTTCGGAAAATAGAAAGCCTTCGACCGTTTTTGGGGTTTCTAGGACTCACTTTCAAACAAATTTAACTTTTGAAATCCTTTTTCCCCCAAATACACCTCATTTCACCTTATCTAATTAACAGGCCCTTTTGGGAATCAGAATTAACGAATCTCTTTTAACTCTTTTTCTATCTCAGCAGGATGTCCCCCGGGCCCCTCCTCGGCCCCCCGTTTTCAATTTTCCCCCCATTAATGACTTTCCCCCAGCTATTCACTAACTAATATTAATCTTTATGCGGATGCCCTTTTTAAAGGGCCCCTAAAAAAACCAAAAAATCTGTAAAATTTTTTTTGCCCTAAAAACAAACAACTAAAATTTCCCAAAAATTACTACGATGGGAGGGAAAATGGTTTTTGAAAGATAAATCGTGTGCATTTATTTTTTCCAAAAACGTATTCCCCCACCTCCCCCTAAATTTTGTACAATAAGCGTTCCCTTGGTCCCCCAAAAAACCAAATATCTTGGCGTTATTTTGGTTCTCTTTTTAATTTGGGAAACAAAAAATATTCTACCCCGTCCGCGAAAATTTCCGGAAAAACATTTTTTTAAACCTTTTCCCCCTTTAAAAAATCCCGGAACTCACATTTAAGCAAAAGATAACAAAGGGCTTTCAATAACCCTCATGCGTCCCCTAATTGCTTACGCTTGTCCCATCTGGGGTTATGCTGCTTTGACTAATATAAATATTTTAAAAAACTTTTGCAAAATTCTTATATTTTGAAATTGGGAAAAGCTTGTCGCTATATGCGAAATGATTACATTAACAAAGCTCTAAAATCAATAGTTTCAAAGCTCACATTCAAAAAAATTGCCATAAAATTTTTCAATAACCCTTTCTTTTCAAACAATGCAAAAAATGATTAATTTTGATTTTATAACTGCAATGACAATACCAAAACGAAGGGAAAACCCCTGGGTTCCTACAACCCCCTTAGGTATTTTTTCCTCCAAAAAATTATGTAATTATTGCACCCCAAAAAAAAAATTTTTAAATTTTTTTAATTTTTTTTTCTTTTTTTTATTTTTTTTATCTTTTTTCCCCATTGGGAAAACGTATTCCACTTTCTACTTTTTTAAAATTTTTACTTATCCCCCCTGGGCAGCCAGCCCGGGGGGGCTATACTCACTTCCCCTCCAAAACCCAAAGAGAGAGACCCCCTTGCTCTCGGCCCTGTATGAAAATTCCACGTCTTGAAGATAACCTTTTAAACCCTTTTTCCCGGAATTCCCCCGTCGCAGCCAATAGCCTGCATGCTACATCGCAGACTGTGTAATTCCCCCGGTCGCCCCCCAAAGACTCAAAAGAATTGGGGTTGAGGGCGGGATCAGTCCAAAATGCCCAAAAAAAAGAAATGCCACCCCCTGAGAAAAAGGGGGGAGGAAGAAACGGGGGAAAAGCCCTGGGGTGGAAACAGAGGGGTAGAGCCCTGGAGTGAGACAGAGGAAGCCCCGGGTGGAGTAAACTGGGGAAGGGCCCGGGAAAAGGGATTAGGGGGCCTTTCGGGAAAAAAGGGTTGAACTCCCGTGGGGAAAAAAGACTGTCCCCCGGGTTGGGATATTTTTTTTGGGCTTTTTTGTAAATAAGGGAAACTATTAAATCTTTTTTTAAATTTTTTAAAAAAGGGGGTTTTGAAAATTTTTTTTGTTTCTTTAAATTCTGACGACACAGCACCAGGAATTTTTCAAAGGGGGAATCCCAAGGGCGAAAGGGTTTACTATTTATTTAAAAGAAAGTGGTCTGAGCGATTCGGTTTTTAAATATGGGGTTTTTTGTTCATTTATAGATTCCTTTTTTTTAAATTTTATCTAAATTGTTGACATTTAAGGTCTTTTTTCTTAATAAAGAATATTAAAAAACTAAAAAAGTCTATTCCTTTTTTTTAAACCCTACACCTCTAAACCTTTAGGGCAATCAAAGATACCAAAAAGGGGGGGGTTACAATGATAAATATAATATTTAGAATCATTAAGTAAAAATAATTTCAAAATAATGTAAGTATAAATTGGCAAGAAACAGTTGCTCGCAGGGCCCCCTTTGGGAAACCTTTTAAACTGCAGATAAAAATTTCCTTTATATATAAATATAGTTCTCTTTAAAGTACAAAAACCCAATAGTGAACCAAAAACTATCATAATTTAAAATTATTAAATAAATTATCTTTTTTTGTAAATTTACAAGTATATTAATCAAATTATCCCCCAAAATTTAAAAAAGAAATTAAAAAGATCCCTTAAAATCTAAACTTTGACTGAAAATTTTTTTTTCTTTCATTTGTTCAATAAAATTTACTATTTTTTAAAATGGTGTGGATTTAAGATTAGTTATTGTATTTGAAATTTTCGGGGAAAATTTTTTGCCTGTTTTTGATATAACATGGGTACAAAATAATACGAACACCTATAAAAAGAAAATGCTTTATTAATGGGGGTTGGATTTGCTGAATTCGGGAGCGATTTTAGGGACGGGGTCTGAAAACTTTTAATGGAATATGAAGCCTTTCCCGTGAGGCGGTCCAATGCCGAAATCGTGATGGGGGGGGGAACGAGCACGGAGTTTTGACTAAAAATTTCCCCACAAATATTCAAAATTTTTAAAATCAGGTGACGGGGGGGCCAAAAAAGATGACCAGTCCCCCTCATGCTCTCAAACCATTCTTACATTTTGCTCTGTGGATAGGGCGTTGTCTCTTGATAAAATGGCATTCTCCGGGAAATAAAGTTGGACAAATGGATGCCCCGATCCCCAGGATATCGACATAGTGGGCAGCGAACCGCCATGCAGGTAACAAGTGGCCCAAGACCCCCCAAGATTCCCCCCATCCAAAAAGGGCCCACCTCCATGCTTCACAGTCGGCATGATGCATTCAGGGAAAATGCTTCTTTGGGTGTTCTCCCACATAAAACCGTCCGGTGGTTGGAATAGGGGGAACGTTGATTCATCCGACCAGATGACTTGTTGCCACTATTGGGGGGTACGTCTGGTGTTCTACACCACTGGCGTCCTGTCATGCGTGCTGTTACCAAGGTTTACAATTGCAACCTTCCATACAAGTTCAAAGCGAGTTCCTTTTTGGGCGGTTCTTGGAAAAGGGTTACAAAATGACTATTCACCTCAGCGTTATTTGGGATAGGATTGCCGGTTTCGGGCCACTATGTGGGTTAAGACTCTTTATCCCCTGGTTTTCTTTTTCCCTCCCCGTTTGGGGCCAGACGCCCATTCCCGAACTTTTGTATGCTGTCATAACGGCGAAAAAGTACTTCTTCACCCCCAAAAAATTTGCTGTTTCCGTCCCGGGGAACCCGCGCACCTCATTCCAACAATCATACCTTTTTCGAACTCTGACAGGTCCGTCATTTTGCGTTTTCAGAAATTCAAAGACGCGGGAACACCCCATTGCAGCTGTTGAGCGACTGATAATTTCCTTTTGAATCCGTTAGGCGGCGGGCTGCAACGCAAAAAGACATCGCGCTATGCGTCTTTGAAATGGGGCCTCCATTTTTGCGGTGTTCGTTTATTTTGTCACCCATCTGTATGTATTAAAACCATTTTTATAGTCCTAAATTTAACTGGGTCTTTATGAAATTTGGGGTATGAAAATATATGTGGAAATTTAAAATTATACTTTAATTTGAATTCTTAACTGTTTATGAAAAGCCAAAATATTTATTTTTTTTTCATCAGAAACAAAAAGCTTAAAAAAGCTGAAAAAAAAATTGTTGATCATTAAATTATAATAGTATTTACATATGAAGGGAAAAATTTTCCGGGACTTTATCAAATAAAATATAATAAATTTTCAAATTTTTTAACCTGATTTTTTAATATTATTAAAAAAAATTTTATTATCGGGACCAAAATTATATTTATTAAGCTGCTGGTGTAATATTACCTTTGAATTCTGTGAAGGCCTCTATAGGCATACTATATTTAATAGCTATTTTGTATATAAATCGCTCAATATCATTATATAACTGATTTTTTATAATTTTATTATTATTCGAAGTCATTAATCTAAAACCATTACCTTTATTCATTATGTTTCAAAGATTATTGTCTTTTACAATATTGAGGTCACCAGTAACAGCATGCTTGTGTGATGTTCATCTATATGAATTCTTTAAATTCACTACATTTACATATTAAGTTATCTTGCTTTATAGGCACATATAGTTAAAATTGATCTACCCTATTTTTTATGTATTTAAAAGTTTTTAAAAGTAATATTTTGTATTGGGAAAGATGACATGTGTTTTTTAAAAGTGTTAGAAAAATTAATATTATCATATGATTTATTCATATATAATAGTGTACAATATTCTATTTGAAAATCCTTATTTACATTAACTTTTATGTTATGTTTATGTTTCAAAAATTTGTGTGTGAATGTCTTTAATAATATGCAAAGCATGGCAATCTTTAATTTTATGTGAAATTAGTACATCTTCTGTAATACATAATTTATATATGTACAGTGGGTGATCGGTTAACGAACACTTTCAAGAAAGATTTTTTTGTGTTTGTACAACGAACACATATTCGGAGGTGATCAGGGAGACACCCCTGAAATTATGGATGAAATTTTGACAACTGCTAGAGATCTGGAATTGGAGGTAAACGAGGATGGCATAGAAGAGCTCATAATGGGACATGAAGATGAACTGACGACAGAAGAACTCCGGGAAATTTTTAACGAAGAACACCAAGAAACAGCGAAATGTGTCTCCTTCTGAACAAGAGGAAGACGAAAGAGGACCAATGTCGACATCTGCCATTAAAGATCTTTTAAAAAGTTGGAGGATGTCAGAGCAATGATCTTAGAATGGCACCCAAGCCAAGCTGATGTCAGTAGGGTTGGAGATCTTTACAACGACAATGCTGTTAATTACTTCAGGAAAATCCTGAAAAACAGAGAAAAGCAATCGACTTTGGACGTGTTCTTTAACGCCCCATAAGCAAAAAATGAAAAGGACTGATTAATATACAAGACTATATGTACGTTTTATTTTTCAAAAAAAAATTACATTTATATATAATGTGATAAAATAATAAAATTAAAATTTTAAAAATTTTTAATTTTTTTAGAGTCCCCCAGAACGAATTAATCGATTTCACCAAAGGGGGGTGAATCGATGATCAGTTAACAAAACAATTGGATAGCAAACAATTTGGGAACGGATTATGTTCGTTAACCACCCACTATATATGTATAAAAATTTGTTTGTAATTGAAAAAGTTTTTTTATTCTAATATGTAAATGATCATCACGCAGTGGTAACTAAATTTAAATATATTAAAATAAACTCTTAAAAATAAAAGTAAAAGGTACAGTTTTGATTAATGACTTTAATATTTTATTAAACAAATTTCTAAAGATAGGAATTTCATTTCAAAATTAGCTTTAAATAATCTTCTATTGTAGCAATGAATTTAAATGAAAAATATTAAATGAGCTTTTAAAATAAACTAAAAACTGATAACATATAACTTACAAAAATAAAGAATCAAATTGCTGACCTACAAAAGAACTTTTTTAGTTATGTCGGATAAAGTACCGGGTAATTATCAATTTTTAAAGGGTTTTATACTAATATGCTAAACCCTTTTCATAATAATTCTGCATAACATCTAATTCAATCAAAGAAATTTTTTTAAGAATCTCTGTTTTTATAAAAAATGATTTACGTATTTTGGATATTAAATTCCTTCATATTTTCCTAACTCCTATTCAAAAAATTTCCTGTTAAATTTAAAACTTTTTACAAATGATTTTAAAACATATTAATTTCGGGCAAAACACAAAATATTATTCAATCTCATTGCAAAATTGAAAATTCTATTTTTTTTTAAAGAATAGTATGGACATTATTAAGTACATGAAGAAAAATTATTTCTATGTATACCTTTGTTTTTTGAAGATTTTATTTAATTCCATAGATATAAAAGACATTTAAAAATTCAAAATAGCATATAAAATATTTTTTAAATAGGATATTTTAAATATGATAAATATATTTCTATTATTGAATTAGTATTAAGGAAAATTATATTTACCTTAAAAACTCTTTTATCAGAAAATTTAAAAGGGTTTCCCCAAAAGGGGCCAGCGCCTGAAAAAGGCCTTGCTTTTAAAAATAAAGAAGTTAAACGTTTTTTTTAGAACATAGATGATTTAATTATATTTATAATATATAGTAGACTTTGTTCCAAATTAATTATTATCCCCACTATTTAAAATTAGTAAAATAATTATAATAATGAGTCATAACTTTTGGCCCTTCAATTGGGGGTTAAGTAATTTGCTTTTAAAGTAATATTTTTTTATAAAAAAGATTCATTTGATCTTAAAATTATAAGAATGCCTTTTTGGGGGGTAACCTACACCTATCAATATTTAGAAATATTATCTTAAATTTTATAAAAAAAAACAATGTTTAGTTACTGATAACATTTTAAAAACAAAAATAATTTTGTGAATTTTTGCAATAATTTTTTAGGGAAAACAATTTTCCCAAATAAATTTTTTTATAAATATATTTCTGTTTCAATTTAAAAATATTTTTTTCTTTTTTTTATTTTTTTTTTAAAAAATTTCCCTTTTATTTGTTATTTTTTTAAAAATATTTAAAAAAACAAAACAAAAATTTAAGGGTTATTTTAATTGAATATATCGATTAATATATAATCATCCAAAATTTTTTTACTTTGTAATATATTTCTATTTTATTTTTTCTATTCTTAACTTTGTTTTATCGTTTTAAAATTCCTTTATTTTGTTTTTTTTTAAAAAAAAATTTGTGGTTTGTTTTTAAATTTCAAAAAAAAATCCCGGTGGCCCTCATTTTCCTTTCGAATAGTTGTTTCAATTCCTTTTCCCCTTTCGGTTGGGACTTATTGGAAGGTTGAATTTTCGTTTTTCAGTAATTTTTTTATAGTAAGTTTTTAAAAAATTTTTTATTATTTTTCCTCTCCCGAGACACCTTATTTTCACTTTTCTTAGCTTCATTTTTAAAATATTATCGGTTTTCTTCCACGTGTTGTATTAAGCAACTTTTCAACTTTTGTTTTTCCCCCTTATGAAAGTTTCTCAGGGGAAAGTTGGATCCATGCATTCTAACCCTAATTCCTGGCCCAATTCAGCGACGCTTTTTTGAAAACATAATAGGCTGCGTTTAGTTCAAAGACTTTTTGTAACTACATTTGTTGTGTCTGGTGAATTCCAATTTCTTCCCGCAGCACTGTAGGTTCTGACTTCTTCACTTTTATTTTTAATTATGTATATATATGTATATGTATATATATATTATATATATATATGTATATGTGTATACATGCATATATATGTATATGTGTATACATGTATATGTATATATATGTTTTATATGTATTTTATATGTTAATGTATGTTTATATGTTTAAAAAATGTAACTTATAACAAATCTATCTGGCACAATAAACACGTCCATTATTGCGCAAAAATAAGCTGAATGCATTTTGTATTTGTAAGGAAGATGGCCTTCAAAAGCGAGATAGTAATTTTTGAACTCTCATATTTTCATATTAGCGATGTACATTTGAGGTACAAATTATTGTAATATTGACTTATTAAGTGCATAATATATATACTTACCTGATTTTTATCAAGTATCCCAAGAACCCCTTTACACCTTTTTTTTACACTTAAAAATACACAACACAATCACTTCCAAAAAATACCTCTCAACAGACACACAGCTGATCAAAGAATGAACTACTGCATAAACCCATTGCATACAATGAGCTTCTGACATCTGCTGGAAGCTTGAGTAACTGCTAGGAGTTGACCTCTGCGGTGGTTCCGAAAACGTACGATCCAACATCCATTTTTGAGGCATTCAAACAAGTGGTAAATTTTATGTACAACCACGCAATAAACGAATAAGAATTAGTGGTACACAAAATATGTACTATACAAAATATGTATGTAAGCATGTAAGAGTTAACTCTAAAAGTGGTCAATAGTGGTTTTTCTAAAGTGAATGGACGCGACTCAAGAAACGCGACACAATGGACTGCTGAAAAAGTTCTTTATTAAACACACACTGTATAAAAGCAATTACACTCCAGAAGAAGACGAGATGAAGCAATATAACATTAACATAACACACGTCACTTATCGTTTCCACCAGTTAGATGTCTCAAATATTTGCACCTTGCGCTTAAAAGAGCCATCTACGTTGAGGTGCAGAAATCAATAGAAATTAACATGTTACTTAAGAAAAGTGTCAAACAGTGCCGGTTTATCCATTGGGGCTGACGGATAGGGGCCCGAGGTTAGAGGAGCCCAGAAGGGCCCGAATAAACTGGAATTAACCAGACTTTCTGGTTAAAATTTCGATCCTCCAGTGCCAAAGGGGCTTATTGACCTTCTGCGCCCAGGGCCCGAAATGAGCTTAAACCGGCACTGTTATCAAATCAATAATGTATAACTTTTTACAAATGCATAAGAATATTAATAGGATAATCTATGTCTAACAATATATATTTTATAGATTTTTTAACACCATTGATTTTATCATTATTTTTACTAAATAAATAAGTGTTATACCATGTATTATAAAGAACGATATTCATTTATACATACATAATAAAATTATTGCTTCAAAAAAGAACTTTTTTTTCCCGTAATGGGGCTGCGTTTTAAATTGTCTCCTTTGCAGCCCCTAGAAAATTTTGGGAGCTGGTACCCATTTTTTAGTACGTCCCGTTTGGGTACCAATTTCAGCAAGAAATTTTTTGAAGTCAGTTTCTTCCTAGGGAAGGCACCGAGTTCCCGACGTAAAATTTTGTACTTAAAAAATTTTAATTTTACCGAGAGCATCTAAGCCAAACTGACACTCAAGGGATCTTTTTCTTGCTGTATAATCAATCATAAGACATGGTCGCTGTCGATTTTCTGCACCAGGAAAATACACCGACTTGAGCCGAGGTCGAACCCGCAGCCTTGGGTACAGAAGGTCATAAAAAAAGAACTTAAATAATGTTAAAATTAAAAGCATTTTTTTAATCAAAAATATTACCATTTAATTTATGATCTACATTATGTCCAGTTGTATAAAGGTAATTTATAAATGCCTGTTATGGGCTATTAGGTTGTATATGTATAACATTTAAAAACTATAAAAGTCGAGACAGAATACAGTCAAAACCCAATCAACATTACCACACATCATCAAAAATCAAGAACTTCAAAAAATAAAACTTAAATAAATTATAGTAAAAAAAAAAACCCCCTAAAAAACACACTTTTAAAGTTAACTAAAATAAAAAAAAAATTTTTTAATATAAGAATAAAATGATCAACGAAAAAATTGATGTCATTGTGGTAAAAGCGCGGGGTGCTCGATATCAATTGTTATAATTTCTTACAAGCTCTATTCCGAAATGCAGAGTTAGTGTAAAAATGTAGCGCAAAGCACACCCCACGCTTTTACTACAATGACATTAGTTTTGTTGGGCATTTTTTCCTTATTTAAGAAATTTTACCCAGTTCGATTAACCAAAAAACGTGTTTTTCCCCATTTTTTCGAAAATTTTATTTTTTTAATTTAAAAACGATCTACAAAAAAAAAGAATGTTTTTTTAGTTTTTTAAACTATCATTTATTGATTGATGAATTAATCTTTAATGCTTCATTTCTTAGAATCTGTAATACCCATTGGCATCCTATTAGAGCGTCGATACGTCTTGGTTTAAGCCCATATAAAGAACACTTTTTTTGTTTGTTGTATTTGTATTAGCCATGAGAGAGAGAGCGTTTTCTCTTTAGGGTTGTAAATTAATGTTTTAGTCGCCAAGTCTGAAAATGGGAAATCGTTAATCCTGATGATCCTGATTAAGACAATGGAACAAGATTTTATAATTATTGTATTGTCATCGGTCCTTGACAAGTGCGCAAAATTTCGAATTAATCTGACCTTTTAAAGTGGGTAAAAATCGAGTTCAAAGATTCCGTTACATACAGGTGAAGCTAATAAATAAAAGCGTGTTAAAAACAAGATTTAAAACAAGTTTTTTGATTGGGTTAGGTAATTCTTTTGGAGAGGTTGTAGGATTTACTTATTGCATAATGTGAACAGCTATGTAGTGATTAAAAAATATTTTAACACAGGAAATGAACGCAAAGCTTGTTCACTA
This sequence comes from Trichonephila inaurata madagascariensis, assembly GCA_019973955.1. Taxonomy (NCBI): domain Eukaryota; kingdom Metazoa; phylum Arthropoda; class Arachnida; order Araneae; family Nephilidae; genus Trichonephila; species Trichonephila inaurata. The sequence goes on from BMAV01022826.1 coordinate 35,915, forward strand.
ACAGTTGTTTCGGGAACAAATAAATATATATGACTTTCGAAATACCTATCCAAACTGTTAAGTAGATAACTCAAACGACTTAACGGTGATTGTGTAAACGTTTTCTATTGTCTCAAGTTGTTTGCTTAGTAGACCTTTTTCTTTCTAAAGATTACTTTTAAAATCTGTCAAACGTGTCTTAGGAAAATATATAAAGCAATATCCTTGGATAAAATTTATAGGATTCTTTGAAGTTTCGGAATATTTCTTAATACAGATCTATCAGCTATTACTTTCTATTGTTAGTTTATAAATAATTTTAATGTATGCATTCCATCTGTTGAGTAATCGGTGATTTCTTGAATCAGTACTCCTTTTTTTTTTCATTTTAGCTGAGGAGACTGAGGTGTATAAAGCAACTAACGACTATAAATAATGTGTTAAGTAAATATAAAATAAAAATGATCTGGCTCCAGAAATTTATAAAATAATTATTGCTGCAGATAGATGATTTTATGCCTTAAAGAGTTATTTAAAATCTAGTTTTCTCTAATTAAGAACTAAATTGCTTCTTTACAAAAAAATTTTTTTAAAATCTGTCCCCGACTTTCATCAGGGCTTTTGGTATTTACTTTACTATGGATGCTTTTTTGGGGAAATTTTTAGAGAAAGATCTTTCGTTGCCTTCTTGGTGGAATCCAAGTGAAGGGGGTTGGGAAGATCTAAATTAGAACTCTCAAAATTTACAAAAAAACCGATTTTAAAGGTTTTTCAAATTACAAGACTTAAATTGGCTGGTTATCTGGCTAGAATGAATGAAGATTTTGCTAAAAAAAATCTTTCGGGAAAATCTTTTGGGGGAAAAAAACCTCGTGGCAACCCCTTAAAATGGATTTACGTGTTGAAAAATCCCCAAAAAAAGGTCAAAAAAATGGGAAAAAAGGGGCCAAAAATAGGGATCCTATTTGGGGAAAGGAGCCCAGGGCTGACGGTCTTGAAGAAGAAATATTGTAAATTTAACCTGGCTTGTGATTCAATGCAAAAAAATAATGTTGAATTTAACTAAAGTTTCTAAATACTTATTTCTAATAACTAGAGAGAAATATCACGCACCTTTAATACTGTACATGGAGAATAAACTAAACTGCCCTGAGTCCCAATATTTAATGGCAATTTATGATCTATTTGGTGGGTTGCGCAAGAGATGAATAATTTTCTTAGAATTCGTAGCTCGTTCAAAATACTATTTATACAATCATGCCATTCTTTAGAAACTTTGAGACAGTATTCGAAAGTAACAGGAAGTACGTTTTTTTAAGAAGCTATCTTCTGTTTTTTAAGGTGGCAGCGGTAGCCTAGGTGTCAAGGTAACGGACTCGTGGCCGGAGTGGTATGAGTTCGAGCCTAGTACCCCTGAAGACCCGCCATGTGGGGGTACGTACGTTAAATCTGTCATTTAGCTCAAATGTCATCCGTTGGTGTGTGGTAGTTAGGGGGATGCCTGCTCAGTTGTCTCTCGTCACTTGACCATGGTTCAAAATTACGAGGTCCGTCGCCAAAGGCCCTCGTGTTGCTGAACAGTGCGACATTAATAATCACTCACTCACTCACTATGTTTTTTAAGATACCTTTACTGAAATTACTTTCATTTATAAAATGCGCCAAACACAAAAATTATGTTCTACCAATAACTTAAATGTGATGAGATCATGATAAGTATCTGCGAAAGGAAGATTTTAAGATTTACTTTTGGGGGAATTCAGGAAAATGGAATGTGCCAAAAATCAAATTTAGAGCTCTATCAATCATATACAGAATCTGACATGGTTAACTTCAACAAAATACAACGAATTAAATGGGCAGGTCACGTTATCACAAATGAACGAAGACCTCACCACTAAAAAAGTCTTCAATGCTCAGCCAATTGGCACATGAAGAAAGGGTAGGCGAAATCTTAGATAGATTGTTGGCCTAGAAAAAGATCTCCTAGTTTTGAGAACTAGAAACTGTAGAACACTAACAGGAAGAAGGCTGGCCTGGAAAAGACTTCTTGAGAAGGCCAAGGCCCACCCTGGGCTGTCGGGCCACTGAGGAAGGAAGGAATAACTAAAATGTGCAATACATTGAAATACGTTTAACGCAGAAACACTTAAGACGAAATATCGGTTAACACGAAATAATACAACAGTCCCGACCTACTACTACTGTATATTTTCGTGCATTTTTTTTTTCTTTTCACACGAAACGAAAATCGCTTAACAAGAGAAGATTTCCTTTCTGGGAGAAGGAAGCTTTTGAAACTTAGACGACACTTAATGAAATGTTTGAGAAAGTTTCTATATTATTCGACAGTCCTACTGTATCATCGGAAGAATTCGTTGCAGTAAATAATGATAATGTGTGTACAGTCCCAATTACGGCAGACAAAGGTATTTTGGAGTTTGTTCAGAGTTAAAAAAAAATATGATTGATGCAGATTCCGACCACGAATATGAAATGAATAATTTAGTTCCCACGTCAACCTAAATGAGGAGCATCATAAAAAGTAAGCGTAGTTATTTAGACGCACCTTCCAATGGTGAAATGAATAACAAAATGGACGATATCGAACAATTTGGTTGACAATTTGATGTTAAAAAGACTTAGTGCAAAGAAAAATATCAGACTATTTTGCAAAAATTCGATAAATGTTTTGTTTTCCAAAAAACTCGGAAATTTTGTATTAAATTTCATTTTCTTGAAAATGTTTTTGTTTCATTGATTTTTATTGAACACATGCATATGAAGAAAGGAAGGATTCAATCTGAGTACCTTCCGTTCCGTACGCGAGTACTTTATCGACCACGCCAAAACGATCGTCTTCGCTTGATGTTTGGTACTAGTTTATGTAGATATCACAACACCACATACCCCCATACCAGTGATTCGGTGAATAGGCGAACGAACGATACCATATTCGTGGTGAGCAGTCGCGTCACTTTGTGGGTTGCGTCATCGTGCGTGATGGCTAGAGAATTGCGTCAATTGTGTGAGATGGCTTTGAGAAGTAACGGCTTATGTGCGTCAATGTTTGATGGCTTGGTTGCTTTTGCGGTGGATAGATGGCGCCACGACTACGGAGCGTGAAGGGTACGGTTCTTTTGTACGACCAGGGTCACCAATGAAGGAAGGAAGGTCCGTTCCGAACGAAAGTACTTTATCGACCACGCCAAAACGATCATCTTCGCGTGATGTTTGGTACTAGTTTATATAGATATCACACCACCACATATCTGATCTGGAATCGCCACACATATATACAAATCTATGTAAATAAAATGTAATCTAATAAAATTAATTTTCTTGAATATATGCTTTTTTTTTCTTTTTTTGCAATATCCTTTAAAACGAAAAAATATTTCAGTCCTCTCAGTTTCGTGTTGAACGATTTTCACTGTATATATTTTTTAAATACGAGGTGTATATATTAGTTGAGAAACATGATTATTTCTCTCCAGGATTGAAATTTATGCCTTTTGATGTTGGATACGATTTTCACTGAAGAGAGATCAATGAAAAAAAGACTTCGATTTGGGTGAAAGCATGGAAGTGGCTCTAGCAGTTTTTTTACCCCGGATAAAAATGGAAATGCCACCCCTCTATCTAAAGTAAAAGATTATAATTCAAAAAGATAAATTATTCACATAGATACACACCTATAAAACTTAAATAATAATTCCTGTGGAACAAAAAACAGCATAACAATAACGAGTAATATGCAAGAGACGGAATCGTCCATTTTAACAGGCCAATTTCTACGTAAAAGAGTCTACTGATGGTGGGGATCCTAAGCGTTTATTTTAACTTATAGTAACTACACTCGAGACTAAAATAACTTAATTGTAATATCTCTTTGACACCAGGACAGCGAATAGAGTATTCACTCACCGATACCAAACGACCAATGGCAGACGAGCTTTCGCCTGCCTACACGAATTTGGACTTTACTTTCGAGACCGCTGAAACCAGTCAACTTAGTCCCGCCCACTTTCCACTTCCATTCACCAATCAGGACTCTCTCAGTTTATAAAGGCTTCACAACGACAAGAGCCCAAGTACCAAACTTCCACTTCCTTTTTTCTTAGTTAACTTACCCAGAAATACTTTTCATGCTAACGTCTTCGACATTTCTCATCTTGGTCACCTAGAAGTTAAAGTTGAAGGTTATTCTATCAGGGTGTTACATGTAATAAATGCAACAACTTTATCACACGGCAGCTAACTGCCACATGAAACCGCGTTGCCTTAAGTGGATTGGAACACACCACCAAAGACGCGAAATCTCTAGTAGAATGGAAAACCCCTACTGTATAAATTGCCAGTGTACGGGCATTCTGCCTGTTACACGAAATGCCCCAAATTTCCTAAGCCCAAGAAGGGTTCCCTTCCTAAAAGAAATAAAAAAATTTTTAAAAGCAATAAAGTTGTCGAGGGTTTTTTCCTTTTCCAATGTTACCCAGGAACCCGATAAATAATAATGATAATGATCCCCTTCCTCAGGTCGAGGTACCCTAGGAAAGTCAAAGCTTCTCCCAAACTTCTGCTTCTAATTTTTAATGCTCATTAATTCTTCTGAATTCAAAATATAATGGATCTATTTAAAATATTTGCAAATATCGCTAAACAATTTCCAAAATTTAAAGATTCTCCCAGCTCTTAAAGCAAAACTGATGTCAAAGAACAAGCGTTTCTAATTTTGAAGCGCTTATTGTTTAAATTTTTTTCCCCTTTTTTTATAATTTAATGTCAATATATTCCTATTCTTTCCCTTCCTTCTTAATTTGTACCCAATGTCATATTATGAAATCCCACCCTTTTTTAAATTTTTTAATTAAAAATTTTTTTCTTCCTTCTGCCGGGTCAGTCAGTTCCTTAAAGTCCAAAAGCTCACTAACCAATGCTATTCAACTACTGGAACCTCGCCTGCACCCCATTACTTCCCCTCTCAGAAGCCACACCTTCTACCACCAAACCACGCTCACAACGCAAAGAAACTTAGCCCCAAATAAGAGGCGGAGTGATGTGTTCACGTCACAGCCCTCTTTTCAGAATCGAAGCTCGAAGAGCCCAATACATTAATACGGAGGAACGCTTCGCGTTCCAGTTCCCAATGATGTCCAGCGTCGTCGAGACTAAAATAAAGCGTTTTTAGCGGCTCTCTATCTACCAAAAACTTTTTCCCCTTTTGGATAACTGACACCGGTCATATGGGTGAAGGAAATGCCCGTTGTGACCCCACTACGGGATGGGGAGAAAGTTACTAGTGAAAGTTGTGTTAACATATCTAATTTCCTGATTTAACATATAATCCCTTCAAGTTTCAACATAAAAGGAAACTGACATAAAACATACAGAGTACAAAATAAGATACGTTAAAGGAAATACCAAATTCACACCGAATAATATTTCACAAAACAAATCAAATTTTTGCTACAAAAGAAAAAAAAATACTTTTCAAATTCGATCCAAATGCCGCTCATAGAATTTGCCGCCCCTGACAGTACTCTGCTTTGTCTGGCCCTAGAGCCGCCCTGATGACCCTAGATTTGCTACTCTAGTGCAGTGGTTGCCAATCGGTGGACCACAGACCACTGGACTGCAGAATAATTGGAAAACTACTTATACTTTTATGGAAATTTAGTTTCATTAGTGACGAGTAACGAAACGTATTACGGAATATGGATTATACTTTTCTTAAAAATTTTAGTTGCTACTTTTCTTTTGAATTTGTGGAATTTTTAGCCATTTCCTTTGCTACTAGCGACATTTGAAAGTTGTTATGGGTCTATCCACGAGCCTGTCACTAATCCCCTCTTGGGGTGAATTTATTTCTTTTTAACTGTGGTTCTATTGAAAACTTTTTCCCGAAGAAGACTCGATTTATTCAAATGAAGGGTTCTACTTAAGCATTGACTTTTAGGTACGTGAAGTGAGTGGGAACTAGTTGAGAGTTGGTAGTTCGAGAATTAGACTGTTCTAAAGTGTTCCAAAAGTAATAGAATTAAATTATACTCAAATATTAAGTATCCTTTTTGACGTGTAACTGCTTCTTAGTAGTGGTGTGCATTTTCTTCCCTAGGTTGTTAATTTAAGTGAGATAAAATAGAATTTGTACTGATTATGGCTGATCTTTCTTCTAATCCCCAAACACCAATAAACGCATCGCGTTTATTACAAAGTGAGAGTTTGCAACCATGGTAAATTGGCACCATAACACTTCAGTTTGCAGGTGTTGCATTGCATTGCCAGTTTGTTCTTGTTTTTCGTGAAGTTGGATGGCAATGTCGGTAGAGATGTAAATAAGCGATAACATAGTTTTAGTGGTCTGCCACATAGTAGTCAATTATATTGGTGGTTAGCCATGTAGAGGTTCGTCAAATGTAAACTATACATTTAGTGATACATTGAGTTCTAAAGATTGGAGACCTCTGCTCTAGTGGGTATAGAAGTTGAATACTATGAAGTTTAAGGTATCCGACTATATACTTGTGAGAACTTTTTTTTAAAAAAATGGAGATAAGAGGATTTTTTGGGGGATTTAAATTTGTTTAGTACTTTTGAAGAAAAATATGCTAAAATTAGGAAGAGCAAAATAAATTATTATTAAAATTGGTAAAACTGGATAAAAAATAACATAAACGGGGCCCGTTTTGTACAAAACTTTTATAAAGAAATTTTCAATTTTGATGTGTTACTTTGTTATTTATGTTTGAAATGACCTTCAGGATAAGAAATATTTTAATTTTTACAAAAACTAGAGCACTTTATCTTAGTGATTATATGAAATTGCTTAAAAAAACCGTGATTATATTCACATAAGGGACTGTAAATTTTGTACAAAAACAGTAATTGATAAATCTAAAGGTTAAAACACTTCTACTATTATACAGAACATACACAAAAAATTTCAGTTAATCATTTTCAAAACTTTTTGAGCAATCATTGTCCCCGATTGAACATTTTCAAAAAAACACATTTCGAGTAAAAAGCATTGTAAAGTATGCAGTGGCACACACAAGCCGGACCCAAAGCCCTTGATTTGTTTCGATTGGTTATATAATTCTAAGTATATAATACGTAAAATTTATTTAAATATTTGTTATTAATGATTAATTTTATTAATTCATGCTAATTATTTATTCAATAATTAGTTTTTTACTGTGTTTTGTTCCTGAAAATCGACAAAATCAAAAATAGCATGATACAAGAATGGTGAACTTTCAAACCCGGAACCCCTGAAAATTTCCTGTGTGCGCTACTGAAAGTATGACATCTTGCTTAAAGTAATGGCATCTGCTTTTACTAAAACACTTGTGGTTTTTGTTTTAGTGAACGGAAAATAATAAACTTGGCATTCTTATAAATGAATCTTATGATATAAAATCATAAGAAAAAAATTCGTCAATTTTTGGCAAAATTCACAATTTTAGGGTAGTCGGATACCTTAAGGGAATAAGAGGGGAATGTCCTTGAAATATACATAAAAAAGCATTGACCCACCCTATGGGAACCAGGAATGCCTTAAGGCATGGGCCAACTGGGCCCAGGATCTCGTCTCGTTCTCGACTCAGCCTTAATAAGATCATGATTGGAATATTTTCAACGGTCAAATATTATTTCCGGTTGTATTCAATGAAAAGCTGGGAATTTCGAACGATATTTCAACTGGTTACATGTATAGGGCCATGTCTTATCCATGTATAGGCCTACTACCATACATCATCATTACTCACTCAGTCAAAAGGCAACAGTTGGTCGAGCCGGTTTGTTCTATTATAAATCATGCACTTTCTCTTGTTTGGGTTATTGTTTGTACGAGTATTTGACAACGTATATAATGCACTGTTTACTTTTAAGGGTCTTAGGGGGAGCCTACATTGGTGTAGGGGGCAGGGCCTCGAGAAGTCTTAAGACGTCCCTCATTGTATTACTGTTGGTATTCTGTTGTTGTTGTTGCTCATCACCTGTCTGACATAGTCAGATCGAGGCCCAAGAAATTCATCGTGGCCATGGGCTAGATGTAATCCTTATACATTGTAGAGTTTCTCAACTCCTCATTCTCGTATGCTTTACATTGCGATCCCTGCGCGAGACCTCCCATCAACTCGTGTTTATTCGCGCAGGTAAGATACAATCTACGCATGCTTCGCTTTTCAACCTAGCGACCCCGCGCATTCAATTCTTTCCGACTACCACTTCCTGGCAGCACACGTGTCCCCCCGGCAGTTACCGAACTGAAAATAAACGTCATCTAAATCTGAAAACATCGCCTCGTTCATTAATCATCCTGTCTCCCACAACATGTATAGGGCCATGTCGTCCATGTATATATTAATACAATAGAAGCATTTTTTACAAAATTAGAACATTTGGAAAAAAGGTTATTCTAAGTTAATTTTTTGCCAAAATATTGTATTTAAATAATTTTTTTTTGTCCTTAAAACAATTTTATACATGTATTCTAATCTAAGTGACACTAAATATCATGAAAATTATACATTTATACACTTTTTTAAAATCATGGTTCCGAACGTAGTCGGATACCTTAAAATTATTCCTCATACCTAAATGGCCATAAAATTTTGTTTCAGTTTTTAACAAAGCGGTTTTGATCAAGAGAAAGGCAGCTGTTTTTAAAGAGCAGGTGTCACATTCTCTTAAGAACAAAGATTTCTTTTTAAAAACAAAGAATGCTCCAATAAAATGAGAAATCAGTAGAATAACGGGTTTTAGTTACTACACTATTGCTTAAAATATTTTGCCAGTTTTTTCCCCCGTTTTACAATATAAGGATGACTATTAATAAGGTGACCATTTTTTTTTACAATGAAAAGGAGGACAAAAAAAGAAAAAATTTCAACTTAAATATTGAAAGTTTTATTAATTCAAGCAAAAATACGCTAATTATATTCTTTTAATTTATTATCTTAAACAGTATTTTTTTTTATTGAATGATTTTTTTGTCAGCATTTCATTTTTTAAAATATTGGAAAGTTCGAGCAAAAATATCTTTCATACTGAATTTTCGGGAAGCACTGAGCTAAAATATTACATTCAATTTTG